>OZ025248.1:12408809-12632730 GCA_964019135.1 Arenicola marina | reverse complement strand
CCCACCCCTGCCCCCACACGGTCGCTGCGATGCGACCGCATTGTGTCCCTGTCTGGTTCAGTCCCGGGGCCGACGCCGGGTCCCAAAGCTATAAACAGCAATGCATTGTTCGCCCTGCCTGAGATAAAGCATCGACATGAAGCATAAATCACTCCAGGTGCGCTAGATGTTGTGGGTGGCTGGCGGGTGGGGGAATGGCGAGCAAGGTTTGTGGGTGGGTGCGTGATTATAGGGGTGAGGGGCGTGGTAAGTGGTGGGCGTGTTGGTGTTAATGTTGATGAATGGGGCCCAAGGTGGATGGGTAGATATGTCAGTGGTTGGTGTGTGGGTGCGGGTGAGTGGGCCGGCAGATAAGTGGATGGATGGTTGACGTTAGGTAATGAAGTGGGTATGGATGGGCATTTTGGTGGGTGACTGCGTCATTGTTTCCATCAGAAACGATTATCTGCCCTCCGCTGTCGTGGGGTTAAGCCATCCATTACCCTATCCCGACATTATTATCGCATATCGATCACGGTCAGATAACATAATGAGGATGGCAGATGTACCAACATAAGCTAATCAATGGGCGTGTATTCCCAACCCACCAACAGTGCTTCAAGGAGAGGACGCAAGCACCTTTCAATTTGGTTTATCGATATATCATATTATTATCCTGCAATCTGTTTCATAAGAAATAAGAATATAAGATAATATTGCTAATCTGTTTTAACCAGTAGCTTATCAAGCTGTGCATGTCTGTTTGTGACTGAACGTTGATGGGCAACAGGCAACATATGGAGTGATGCATGAGCAAATATGACCTGAGGGTATGCCGTTTACCAAATGCTTTGCGACAGAATTAAGGCAAGCGGCCAAATGTGACCAATGCATTGATGGATGTGTTACAGTAAGTTACCTGTTGAGATGTTACCATTGCTTTTTGATGGATGTGTTACAAGTTACCTGTTGAGATGTGACAATTGCTTGTTGATGGATGTGTTACAATACGTTACCTGTTGAGATGTGACAATTGCTTGTTGATGGATGTGTTACAATAAGTTATATGTTGAGATGTGACCAAGGCATGTTGATGGATGTGTTACAATAAGTTACCTGTTGAGATGTGACCATTGCTTGTTGATGGATGTGTTACAATAAGTTACCTGTTGAGATGTGACCATTGCTTGTTGATGGATGTGTTCCATGTTTCAATAAGTTACCTGTTGAGATGTGACAATTGCTTGTTGATGGATGTGACCATTGCTTGTTGATGGATGTGTTACAATAAGTTACCTGTTGAGATGTGACCATTGCTTGTTGATGGATGTGTTACAATAAGTTACCTGTTGAGATGTGACCATTGCTTGTTGATGGATGTGTTCCATGTTTCAATAAGTTACCTGTTGAGATGTGACAATTGCTTGTTGATGGATGTGACAATTGCTTGTTGATGGATGTGCTACAATAAGTTACCTGTTGAAATGTGACCAATGCTTGATAGATGTGTTACAGTAAGTTAACTGTTGAGATGTGACCATTGCTTGTTGATGGATGTGTTCCATGTTTCAATAAGTTACCTGTTGAGATGTGACCATTTCTTGTTGATGGATGTGTTACAATAAGTTATATGTTGAGATGTGACCAAGGCATGTTGATGGATGTGTTACAATAAGTTACCTGTTGAGATGTGACCATTGCTTGTTGATGGATGTGTTACAATAAGTTACCTGTTGAGATGTGACCATTGCTTGTTGATGGATGTGTTCCATGTTTCAATAAGTTACCTGTTGAGATGTGACAATTGCTTGTTGATGGATGTGACAATTGCTTGTTGATGGATGTGCTACAATAAGTTACCTGTTGAAATGTGACCAATGCCTTGATGGATGTGTTACAGTAAGTTAACTGTTGAGATGTGACCATTTCTTGTTGATGGATGTGTTACAATAAGTTATATGTTGAGATGTGACCAAGGCATGTTGATGGATGTGTTACAATAAGTTACCTGTTGAGATGTGACCATTGCTTGTTGATGGATGTGTTACAATAAGTTACCTGTTGAGATGTGACCATTGCTTGTTGATGGATGTGTTACAATAAGTTACCTGTTGAGATGTGACCATTGCTTGTTGATGGATGTGTTCCATGTTTCAATAAGTTACCTGTTGAGATGTGACAATTGCTTGTTGATGGATGTGACAATTGCTTGTTGATGGATGTGCTACAATAAGTTACCTGTTGAAATGTGACCAATGCCTTGATGGATGTGTTACAGTAAGTTAACTGTTGAGATGTGACCATTTCTTGTTGATGGATGTGTTACAATAAGTTATATGTTGAGATGTGACCAAGGCATGTTGATGGATGTGTTACAATAAGTTACCTGTTGAGATGTGACCATTGCTTGTTGATGGATGTGTTACAATAAGTTACCTGTTGAGATGTGACCATTGCTTGTTGATGGATGTGTTCCATGTTTCAATAAGTTACCTGTTGAGATGTGACCATTGCTTGTTGATGGATGTGTTCCATGTTTCAATAAGTTACCTGTTGAGATGTGACCATTTCTTGTTGATCGACGTGTTACAGTAAGTTACCCATTGAAATGTGACAACTGCTTTTTGATGGATGTTACAATAAGTTATCCGTTAAGATCTAACCATTGCTTGTAGATAGATGTTACAATAAGTTATCTGTTGTCATATGGCCTGATTGTTACCCGAGCGAGCTTGCTGACCGCCTGGATGCTGTCTGGATGTAGCTGAGCCGGACGGCTGGTCCCGTCCAAGTAGTAGCGGACGTCGACCTGGAGGCAGGGCAGCCGGGGCCGGGTGCACGAGGCCGACCCCTTCTCCTCCTTGGTCTTATCCTTGGGGGCGCAGTAGCGGCACGTGGCGTCCTTCGGGGAATACGACACGTTTGTCATCTTACACGTGGTCGGCTCGTAGCCGGCGGCCAGCGTGTACTCGCGCACGATGACGACGCCGCACAGGACCAGGACGCACACGCTGATGACGACAATCGTCAACAGGACGCAGCTACTGGCGCGCTGCTTGAACGTATTCACACTGGTGGGCATGACAGAGATGATGGCAGACATGTGGCGGCCGTGCTGGGGGTAATCACCAGGGTAAATGGACTGCTGGGAGGACGACGCTGGCCGTCAGGGAGTGGGTGGGGGTGTGTGGGGGGTGAGGTGGGGGTGGGGAGCGGGGGGCGGGGGGGGGGGGGTGACAGCACCGTTGGTTGGGGTTAACGGCGTCGGGTGGATACCGCTGGATACCGTGATGCCCGCTAGGGGGCGACACAAGTGGTAGAGGCGATCGGAATGGAGGATGACGCTCACCGCCAGGGGGCGCCCCAGCGGGGACCAGGCGCGAAGTGACGGGCGGGGCGGTAGCGCGCGTTAGGTGCGGGGCGCAGTCTGCAGAATACTGTGCGTTGTGCTAACTATTATATAATCCTATCTTGCGTGGCGATGTCTCCTCTCGCGTGTCTTCTAACCAGACGTGCGATCACTTATGGTGGCATCAATTTGCAGACACCCTCCTCGCCGAATCCGAATCAGAAGAAAGTTCGAAGCACAGTGTCGTCGCTATGGACAATATGGCTGTCACCGTCGCTATCCCGTATGCAACAATGCTTTACCTCAACTGTAACTACACCGGAAGCATCATCGTGAAGACGCGTCCTTGCCCGCTAGGTGGCGTGACACCAGAGCGCCGACTTACCCAGGTGCTCGAGTTTTCATTGGGGCTCTCCTTGGCTACTTCCGGCGCCCGTAGCAGTGTTTCCTATTGGTCGATAACAGCGCCCAGTAGGATGCATCAGGGTTACATAAGCTGAACGCCAGTCAAGACTAATAGTCATTGACCAATAATAGCCTACAACAGCCGCAGGTCGACGTTGCCATGGTACTCCAGGGATTAAATTACACTTGTGGGGCGCAGTATCGCCTGGCGTGGCACCGAGTGCGGAATACCCGATGACCAACCGTCAGTCGTCCGCGGATGGAAGAATCTCGGATGTTCCACTTCCTCCGCCACTGATTTCCGCTCGCACACAGGGATTTCCGCTCGCACACAGGGATTCTTACGGGACCTGCGGGGTAAAGAGAAAAAGAACATTGGTGATAACATCAGAGCAAGAATGGCATCCGTATGCCACAAATATGAAACAAACCCACAACGCCTGCCACCGACATGTTTTTATGGGGGAAAAGCTGCTTTCGAAATTATCACCCAAGTGAGGTGATTTTAACACCGCGCTAGAGGCAACAAGAAAAAGCCAGGCTCAGCGGAAGCGGAAACCAGTCTAGTTTACGCGAGGATACGGGTTCTTTTACCAGCCCACGTGTCTAAGCCGGGTCACGTGACTCCTTTTACCTTTATCTGATATACGATGTGAGGTTTGTGGAGCCTCGACCACGCCGGAAGCCTTTAGACACGTAGTTCACCATCTCTCCGGGGTCACCAACCGTTCAACTTCCAGTTTTATTGTTGAAACAAGACAGCATCCCACCTTGCCATGCTTAGCTCGTAGTAAGCAAGATAAACGGTATTTTTTTATCCTTCAAGTGTCATCAAAAGGCCCGCTTCTTTTTGACACAAGCATACAACCACTGACGTAAATAGAACCACACCGAATTCTCACTTTGGTGGAATGCTGAGCGTACTTGGCGTATTATATCTTTAATGGTGTACAGTTTTCGCTCCATGGGAGGGGCTGTTCTGCCATCCTCCCTGGGAGGGGCTGTTCTGCCATCCTCCCTGAGCACTTGAGGACCAGGCCACAAAACAGGGCCGCAGTCCTGCACATGGGAAGATGCATTGGAAGTCTCTGAGCAGGGGCGGATCTAGGAATTTGCCAAGGAGGGGGGGGGGGGTGGGGGAGGGGGGGTTGCTCGCTGAAAACTTGCGAACGGGAGGAGGAGGGTGGGGGTGCCCTCTAAAAAAACTTGCGACCGGGGGGGTGGGTTCTCTCTGAAAAACTGGCGACCGGGCGGGGGGGGGGCGCTGCTCGAAGAAGCCGACTTTAACAGTGTACGTTCAGGTTTCCAAGGGAGGGGGGAAACCCCTAACTCCCCACTGGATCCGCCCCTGCTGAGAGATGTGAGGAGATCGCCATAACCGAAACACGACCAACAATGTAATGTCTGCCCTTTTAAAGTCTTCCTTGTATTTTTTTTTTTAAATTACATTGTAGCCTAGGGTTTGTAAGTTGCGATAGGGTAGCTGGTGTGGAAACAAAGCCGTTGCCCTAAGGGGATTAGGTGTAATAATTCAGGCATTTCGCCCCCGGTGTGTATGAATCTTACATCTTCAATGCATCTATACTTTGACCGTCGTGGCATAGCACCGTTCTCCGACCGCTCCACAAAGCACTGACGTGTTTCATAATGCGTGGGCGGCCGTAATGAACATACCAGGCCCACGCATCCGTTGCCAAGCAGCCCGTCAGTGTGCGGTCATTAGGACTTTTTTGTTTTTATGAAAACCGAAGATAACGCGTAGGACGGATAGGGGCTTGACAGTGAGGGCGAGGGGTGGGCGGGCGAGGGGTGCACGGCAATGGGTGGGCGGCGAGGGATGGGACGGCGAGAGGTGGACGGCAAGGGGTGGGCGGCGAGGGATGGAGCGGCGAGGGGTGGACGGCAAGGGGTGGGCGACGAGGGATGGGGCGGCGAGGGGTGGACGGCAAGGGGTGGGCGACGAGGGATGGGGCGGCGAGGGGTGGGCGGCGAGGGCGGGCGGCGAGGGGCGGGCGGCGTCAAGTCAGTCCTACCTAATGAAGACAAATAGCCATGGTGAATGGAGCGTGGAGGGGATGGCAGACCGGGGGAGGGAGAAGAAAAAGTTTAATGTTTGAACATTTTCCTTAGCTTCGAGGAAGACTAGAGTTATCTATGTGTTACAGCTCTATCCGCGTACTCAGTGGGTCCCTTACGGCGGTCCACAGTCCGCCGCCGTCTATTGCCAGTCGGGTGGCAACGGTACAACTCCACGTCCGATAAATAGGACATGCTGCTGTAGGCCTACCTAGCGTGTCGAGCTGGTTCGTGAGCCACCCCAGTGTTAGAACACAACGTCCCCTCCTGCTAGCCCACCGCCCGCCGTCGCCTCCCCTCGCACTCGGCTCCCTTGGTCTCTCGGTCGATGTCCCCGGTAAATTGGGTGGCCTAATCCAATCTGGGACTGCCCTGATTGAAGCTAGGTCCTGAAGGCACTGACCATCGAACTCCCAAATGGCATTCTTATTCGTCATTTCACCGGAATACTCTTGCAAATTGGCGACTTACTACTAAAACTACGTTGGCTAGAAGTTCATATGCATATAAATGAAGTATTACATTCACTCTGAATTTGGTTTGGCCACGTATTTTTGTCTAAAATCGATTTTACGGGAGTAGACGAATTCGGAACCTCGCCGCAGTCCGGGGCTGGGCAATGTAACACATGGCTTCATTGCACATGCCTTGTCACGGAGTTGACCAGATGCGTACAAAGTGGCATACACCGAGACTCTACCGTCACCACCGACACCACCGTCACCACCGACACCACCGTCACCACCGACACCACCGTCATCACCGACACCACCGTCATCACCGACACCACCGTCATCACCGACACCACCGTCACCACCGACACCACCGTCACCACCGACACCACCGTCACCACCGAGACCACCGTCACCACCGACACCACCGTCACCACCGACACCGGTGAGTTTATTCTCACAAAGAGAGAGATTATGGCTGAAAAATAAGACTTATGAGTCGAAGGCGTCAAACCAACAGAGAAACGCTGATATTTATATGTTCACAAGCACTTAGCCAGAACTTGTAAATCGATACTAACTTCCGATAATAGTCGACCATCAAATTCCCTTGTTGCTACCAGACTTCGTACAGCTTCAGGCGCCGCAGCCTTACGGAACACCAGAGGAAACATTTCTCTTGTTAATAGTACCATAACCCTGGCGAAACACCGCCGAGTCTGGCAACTCCCGTCCCTGTTTTGCTGGCGGCCGCGAAGGTGTACGGGCGGAGGATGTTGGGAGTTGGTGGGAGGGGAAGTATCTCCTATTTGAGGGCAGTTCATAAACTAACAACAACAATGAGATATATATGAATAGAAACTGGGGTATATGGTTTTAAAAACAATGCGAGAGAGACGAGGGGAGGGAAGGGCTGACCGACGAAGGGGTCGAGGGAGGGATAGATTGTGACGAAGCGATATGACGTGCGGATGGCAAAGTGTGTAAGAAGGCAATGGAAGCAAACTGCAGGTTTGTGCGTGGCTGAGGTACCAAAAACTACACATTTGGAGGGGAAGCGGTTGGCGAGGTCAGAAGCAGGGCAATTCAAAGGCGACCGGATGCGCCGAGTGGAGATGATCTCGGGCGATAATGGGGGTCGTTCGATCACTTTGAAAGTTTCTCCATTGAATCACGGACCTTCAAAATGTAACGTCTACATATAACAGATAACATAGAATCGGTCCCATGACCTTGTGTCACTACGAAACACCATTTGTTGATTCAATTGCTAGAGAACTAGAAATATGAAACCGTTGTGCCAAACTCATGTGCCAAAACCAAGTGAGGCCCATAAATAATTATCGTCGCGTGAAGGGAAAAACATGCATTATTTGACACAAAAAGTACAGAGAATGATATGTTACCCCTAAACCTCCGTCCCCCCTCAGAAAGACCAGATCGGCTTCTTCAGAGGTGAAGAAGAACCGCATTATTTGAAAACGGTGTCGGTAGTGCCTATAATTCCGCACTTTTGCAGTTCGATATAACAAGGATGAACACTATAATAGCCAGAGACAAGGGGCTGCGTTCATAAACCACACTTAGACTGAGCGCTTAGTGGAACATTTGGCGAGGGATTATCGGGTTCACAATACATAAGTAGCCACCAAGAGGTGGGATTTCCGAAGTGCTAAAATTCCACTGAATATTATTTTTTGACCCCAACCAGCTGGCAAGGCTACGTGTTGAATTGCTATATCCCGCCACATTCTGCTGCACAAGCACTCGTGCCTTTTACTTTGCTATTTCGATCTGCTCGAAAATTGTGGGTCGTTTTGGTGGCTCGTGGTTACCACGGAGCTCGGGGGACCTCACGGGAGCGTGGCACCGGGGAAGGATGGGGCATGGCCCGGGGCAGTGCGGTTGGGGATGGGGGGAGAAGGGGGGGGGGGGGGGCAGGACGGAGCCAAGATACCCGGAGCCAGCGACATCATAAAACACCCCAATCTGGACAGCCATCAGGTACACAGGGTCCCCCTCCCGTCGCTGGCGGCGGACCACGGGTTAAGATACCACCGTGGGCCAGAGGGCATTCCGCCCCTCACCGCCGCCCTGCCCTCCCACCCACCGCGCCCCTCTCCCTGCAACCACGGGGTACATCAATGCCTCAGCAGACACGAGGTCATGGAACTGATTGTATGTTATCTGTTATATATATAGACGTTACATTTTGAAGCTCTGTTATTCGATAGAGAAACGTGAAGCGGGTGGGTAACTCTATAACTTGTGCGACTGCTTCATTTGACTTAAAGCTGTACTTTGTTCAATCGAGCATTTCTCTCTCGATGACCACACAATTGTTCACGTTTCTCTCGTTCTTTAGATGCCCTGTATGGCACGGGCGGCACACCTCAACCATTGTAATAATGTCACGTGACCGCCCCCCCCCCCCCGCGCCGGGGGCCGTTATCATGTAGGGGAACATGGGGCAAAATGACCACCTTAACTTTCTTTGTATTTTTTGGAGGATAAGCAGTGCTATAAAAAGAGCCAAATTTTGGTAAACTGACAACAGTAGTATTGTGAATAACATAGCTTGGATACATGCGAGTTACACGAACAAAATTTTTAGTAGCACAAAAAAACATGTGATATGTCACAGTGGGTCATTTTGCCCCCTAATGGGGCAAAATGGTCAGCACATTATTTCGGCATGTTAATGAGTGAACTGAACGGCCTAACTGAAGGCAAACTCGTAACTCTCTGGAACAGTTTGACCCAGAAGGATCACACACAGGAACTCAAAAAAACGTTTACATCAGCAGAGGCGGATTGGGCGGGGGGACACCCTCTTCCCCCACTTTTTGCCATTTTTCAGTGCAAAATTTAGGCCATCTGAGGGGCGGAACTGAGCTTTCATGCGAAGTCCTACTGTTGAACAGACCCGGGGCAGGGGCGGATCCAAGGGGGGTCGACCCGGCCCCGGCCCCCCTTTTTAGGGCGGAAATGTATATAATTTATACCACGCGGATTTAGGGAGGGGGGTAACAAATACATTGCTGGGTTTGGGCGGTTCCGGGGTAAAGCCCCCCCCCCTTTTCAACCGCCAAAATCCGCTCTATGAACGCACATTTTCAAAGCCCCCCCCCCCCCCCACAATCGCAAGTTTTAAAATATTCGCTCTATATTGGTATATTCATGATACATGCCCGCTCTATACGGGTATCTTTTTTATCATAAATGTCCGCTCTATAGGGGTATCTTTTTCATCACAAATATACCCGCGGGAACCCCCCCATCAGATTTGTATAATAGTGCTCCCCCCCCCCTCCCCATCTGCGTTTTATCCTGACGACCTCTATGTATCGAATGGAGACACGATGTCGCGTGCCGCCTGGCTCTGCCTCAATCAACGCTTCCGGCTCCCTGGGGCGCTCAACTCTCCCTTCTTCAAGCTCCCTGTGACGCACATCGTTTTCTTCTTCAAGCATATTCATGATCATCAAAGATGTTCCGATTCAGTGGACATATCATTCATTTTGCTAACGATAATCGTTTCTGTATTAAATTGGATGTGGGTAAAATGGCCTACTGAGTCATTTTGCCCCAAGCAGCGTGGGTCATTTTGCCCCTGTTAGTAACCTTAACATTTGACCGCTTTATGAAAAATACGGCGCAGTATATTCCGCATCTGAATTACGTTTGGGGCTTGACTTGATCTTTGATCGTGTTAATTTATCATAATTTTCCCCCAAGCTAGTATCCACTGAGCTCTACTTTCTTCCAGTGTTTACCATAGATGGAAACAGCCCAGAATCTTTTGCTTCGGTAACGAAGGTCAGCTGTCTGCTTCAGCACCCACGTAGATTTGTTAAGGTATCACGTAACAAACAGGAATAAATATAAAACGCTTCAATACAGGTGGCAGCACCGCAAGTGCGCGATATTGTGGTGGGCCTCTATTGGCGTAGGCTAAGTGTGCTTGATGAATACGGCCCCTGTTCCCTTGGCGATTATAGTGTTTATCCCCCCGTTACATGGAACTGTTAAAGTGCTGAAGTATAGCAGAGGCATTACAGACCCGATTGTCAAATAATGCAGTTCTTCTTCACCCTCGGAAGAGACATATCTGACCTTCCCGGGGGGCGGGCGGGGGGGGGGGGGTGGTATGTTAGGGGTGACATATACAGGCACTAGCTTTAAATATCTCTGGCGGAGACGGAGCAAGGTGGACGTAACAGAGGACTAGCTGGATTGGGGGTGGGCAGGGGTTTTCTGTTTCCCCCAATTACTATGTCTCAAGAGCGTCCGGCTTTAAGATACCCAACCAATTGATTAAGTGTAATTAAAAATGAACGATATTATAAAAATTGATAGCGATAACACTGCGGGCTCCATTCCAATAGCTCCATTAAACACACAAGGAAGAATACTTATTTACTGTTGTTGCAGCACCTGTATTTTGTGTAGTAGATTACCTATGCATCCCTACACACAAGCAGACGATGAAGCTATGCCAAACAGAATGTGTGTGCCGATTAAAGGGCTTCAATCATATGGGGCATGCGGAGTTCCTGGCTATCAGTCCGAAACCTATTCCCTACGTCGCGAAAAACGCACCCGGTCTTCCTTGGGAGCTGCTTGGCAGCCACGATTCGGAGCTATTGTTTACACCACGGATAACCACCGGGGCTTCGGGGGAGATGCACAGCTTGGTTGAGCCGGATTACGGCGTTACGGGCTGGTCGAGATCAAGGCTTGGAAGGACGGGGCGGAAACAGACAAACAGTGTTCGTCATCCCGGGTTCAGCTATATATACGCCCGGGAGGGGCACAACCCGGGGGCACAGCGCTTGGCATTCACAGCAGGAAGAGTTAGTTCTCCAAGACCTTCCTTCCGGGTGGTGACATTGCGCAAACCAACCAAATTTAAGGTATTCCTTCTTGTATGTCTTCACGGTTTTGGGAATACCACATTGGTAACTTAGTAACGTGAAGTACGTTTGTCAAATCTAAATATATATTAACCAAATTACGTTTGGCCTTCACTTGCGCAACGGTTGGTAGTTGGCCTTGTGACAGATGATGCAACTGAACTGTCCGACAACAACGTGGACATGGCGTGCCTTGTGCCAGCGCCATCCCTCGTCCTTTGGAATGAGTAACATACCCCAACTGTCAACTCCAATAGGGGCTACATCTCAGCCATTCTGTGCAGAGGAGAGGTTCCTTCATGTCTCTCGCAGTTCGTCTGCAAACACAAATCCATCTAACTCAATTTCCTCCTTTCTCCGTAGTTGACGTTTTAATTCTCTTTCCGTCACGTTGCCACGACGGCCAACCATTTAGAATTCCCGCACCCTCCCCTGTGCTCATCCTCTCTTCTTTCCTTCCGTGTCACTCCGCTCCTCCCCTTCGCCCCTCCCCCCTCCACCCCTTAGTCTCGCCGACCTGACCTCGCCTGATATCCCCGGTCTCCTCCCCCGAAAGCCTATTCCAACCCCCTGGCCCCAAACGATTCCTTGTAGACCACGTGATCAACCAGACAGACAGGCGCGGAGTCGCGAACCCGCGGGATTCCCGCGGGACCACAACTCTTGACTCCACGAGATTTGACGACAACGCGTGGTGATGTGTCTTCATGACGCTTCCTGGTGGGCCGTTTCTCCCCCCTCCCCCCCGCCCATCCGTGCACCCACATCCAGCGCCCGCGTTCACCCAGGACCTAGCCCTCCCTCCCTCACCACTTCACGGGTCCCACTGATCGCCATCTCGCCCTCCTTCTACGCACCGACACCCCTCCCCCTCTCCGTGAATTCGGCCCCCGCCCCCTACCCACTCATTCCATGGGTCTCGCCGACTGCCACCTCGCTACCCATCCAGCACCGCCCCCCTCCCTCCGCCCCTCCGTACCCCCTTAAGTCTCACTGACCACCACCCCTTATCGACCGACTTCGCCCCCGCCCCCCCCCCCCTGACACCGTGAATTCTTCCCTCTACCCAGCCCACACAGACTCCCTCCCCCACCCGCTATTCGCGTGTTTCGGGTCAGCAGCGGTCTTACATCATGTACAGAGTCGTCGAGCTCACGCATGGATGCCGCCACATCACCGCCACTCGCGGCTGCCCCCAAATCACTCACATGGAAGTCCGTGTCGTCTTCCCCCTGTGTAACCCACTATTGGGTAGGTATCCCCGGCCTGCAGTGATCCCTGCCCCCTCCAGCTGTAACACGGGGCTCTATCGCGCTTGGTGAGCCAACCAACAACAACGATCAAAGCCATACCATTCGCGACGCGACAGTTGGCTTGTTAGGACTGTATTCCTGTATACAGGTAACGAGGTGGCCAGAACCAAAACATGCTGCCATATCGCGGGGTGACAACAATAGCCCAACCCCAAACCTTCGTCTGAGGGAAATTGGCTTTCCCTGTCGGTATCTGGGTGAAGTGGGTGGGGTGGGTGGCTGGTAACCACGCAGTATATTACGAGTGTTGTGATATCAACTCCGGTGAGACAGCGAGATACGGGGTTGAAGACCAAAGGGATGAGGCCGTCGTGGTGGAGTCAAATAAATAACTACGTACTATATACATGGCAACATGGTTAACGTGCATCTCGATTTGCTATTCCCCAAACTCAGTCGTGATATGACACATTTATCACACATTTACCCCCCTTGTCCCCAGCATGAAGTCACGCAGTGTGATATAGACACTGCAAGAAAGGCCAGCATTGCTAATGCTATTATGCACCAGAAGCGATCTGAATAGGGGATGGGGCACCCAGCGTATAGTATACCAGATACTGGCGAGTTAGTTGATAGGCGACCAACATGCTAGACCTCCAGTACCTCACTTCATCCTTTGGCATCAAATTTGATTGACAGCCATGAACAAAACTGGCGTTGCCACAGAGTCCGTGTGATGCGAAGTGGTGATGGCTGGATGGGGGGGGGGGGCACGTTGGAACCCTGACGGCACATGTCAGCAGCACACTGCGTGTTAGGCATTATAATTGGGAGGTCTCGTCGAGGAGGTGGTATATAACGTTGTTGGCAATTTAAAAAAAAGGGAGCAATCATGTTACAATGCTATGATCGTGCATAATGGCACACAGAGCCAATACATTTCAACATTATACGGCATGAAATAACAGTAGGCGATGTGGAACAATATCTAATTCAAAATAATGTAATATTACATGAATATATAATGGTAATATTATAACATAATATGGACATGAATATATATAATGGTAATATTATAACATAATATTGACATGAATATATATAATGGTAATATTATAACATAATATTGACATGAATAAATATAATGGTAATATTATAACATAATATTGACATGAAGATATATAATAGTAATATTATAACATAATATTGACATGAATATAATAATATCATAATATAATATTGAAATGAATACAATACAGGAGACGAGCAGGCGTATGAACAAGCACTGAGTGTCCAGAGTGCAGAGAGGTGGGAGGCAGCAACACCAAGCCGATATAACCGGTCGTTGTTTAAGTGATTAACTGGTGTTTATGCAGCTGTTTGGCAGAGGGTTGAGGCCACAGTACACAAACACACGTATGCAACCATCGTCTATGCTAACCATCCTCTTATTCCCTCGGCGTCCTGGTTGCTATGTTATCCTGGCCAGACAGACTCGCCAATTTACAGCTTTGACAGGTGGCAGGAAGGCAGGTAGACAGCCCCAGCTTCATCTTACCTTTACTACGACCGCCACCTGACAATCCCTGTCCGGTGGCGCCTGGTACAGACTGATGACGACAGGTGGGCAGGCCGGGCGGATGCACTATTATTCCCCGTACCAGTCGTGGCCCAGGTTGGATTATAATGGCGACCGCCCACCGTCGTCGTCAGCGCCGTCTAACCGACACCACCGCCCCCGCCCCCGCCCGGCGGCGCCACCCGTCTCCGCTACCCGCCACCTGCGTGGAGAGCAAGTAGTATCTAACTCCACAGCGAGCTGACCCCAGTGTCCGCACGCAAGACGTGCAGACCATCTGATGCTCAGCGTCGTTGGCGCGGTGATCGGCAGCAGCGGTCACAATAACAACAGGAGGCGCGGAGACAGAAGTAGCAACGCTTATGTTGTAAGGAAAACGCTGCAGTGGTTATGTTGCAATCACCGGGCTGCAGTGTTTATGTTGCAGTGACCATGCTGCAGTGTTTATGTTGCAGTGACAGTGATGCGGTGTTTATGTTGCAGTGACCAGGCTGCAGTGTTTATGTTGCAGTGACCATGCTGCAGTGTTTATGTTGCAGTGACAGTGATGCGGTGTTTATGTTGCAGTGACCAGGCTGCAGTGTTTATGTTGCAGTGACCAGGCTGCAGTGTTGATGTTGCAGCGGCGAATTCGCAGTGTTATGTTGCAGTGAGCAGGCTGCAGTGTTTATGTGGTAGTGACCAGGCTGCAGTGTTTATGTTGCAGTGACAGTGCTGCAGTGTTTATGTTGCACTGACCATGCAGCCGTGTCTATGTTGCAGTGACCAAACTGCAGTGTATATGTTGCAGTGACCAGCATGCAGTGTTTATGTTACAGGTACGATGCTGCAATGATTATGTTGCAAGGACGATGTTGCAGTATCTATGTTGCAGTGAGGACGCTGCATTGATTGTGTTCCAGTGATAATGCTGCAGCGTCTATGCTGCAGAGACAAAGCTGCAATTACCATACCCACCTACTTACTTCTGCTGTTCATGCTGCTGCAGTAGCGACAACATCTGCTCTTTCTTCGGAAGGGAGTCTGGCTGCTGCTGACCCGCTGAAGCAAGGGCCACAACGCCTGTAGATTTATATCTGTGGTCAGTTCGCTAGCATTGCTATATATATATGCATTGCCGCTGCAACTGTAGCCTGTCCAGCGAGATGAGAGCGAGAGCGAGGGCGTTAGACTCGCCTTCTGACGCCCAGCTCCTGGCGACGGAGGGACGGGCTTGGGTGGGGAAGTCACTGAGATAAATCCGGCGGTGAGCCCTATGGCTTGAAGAGGCCGAGACGCGTGTTCCTGCCCCCTCAGCACGTGGTCGGGGTGGCCGGAAGGCAATATGGGACGAGGTCCGCGGGCTCTCGAGAGCGAGAGCTGCTTCTGCAGAGTGCTTCACTATCCCTCAGCTACGATGTGCATCAGTGGTCAGTTCTTGGTGATAGCGACGGCACGACAACATAGGGGGTGGGGGGGGCATCACTGCATCTGTGGTAGACAGCGCCGATGACAGCAAACATGCGGCGATCAAATTAAGAAGAAATAAACAACGGCCCTATAGATTCTCTTTGGACGGGACTCACATATTTCGCTGCAATATCTGTCAGTCACATTGTCTGACAGAACGAATATGTGAGGTAGGTGAGGTTTGGCTTATTGCTCCCCCCACCTCGGCACCCACCATTCTCACGCGCTATGCCTCTTCCGCTGCTCCCAGTCCGCCTGGTCGTCCGTGTGGGGGTGTCGCCCGCCCCTGGCTATCGCCTCAGTGCAGTGATTCGGCTGCAGACGCCAGCCTCCCATCCACATATCCTAGAGATGGTCACCGTCGACACTTGCCTGGCCTGGCCTAGCGGTCGTCTCCAGCCCCTCGTCCTTCCCCTTCCGACTCCCGGGCTCACTGCATTTACTTGGCTCGCTCGGATTGTCGGTGGCTGCGGGCCTGGCCAGCCAGCGAGCTCACTGGCTCGATGACTACAGCGGGCTCCCCTCTGTAGCCCATAGCATGGCGCAGGCGGGCAGGGTTGGCTTGACTGGTTGGGCACGCTAACAAGGACATCCACCCGAGCACAGCCTGGCACACACACGCACACACACCACACACCACGCACGTCTTTGCCCGACATCCGGTGGCTGCTTGCTCGCCGAGTGGGGGAACTGCTGGGTTTTCTGCGCGGCGGTGTAGCTGTGGGCAGACCTACATTATGGACAGATTGGCCTCCTCCACGCGCGTTTCATATGCAAACCGCTGCTTGCCACAATCTCGGGAAGCGAGACCCGGGAGATGAGACGATATTGGAGGGTAGGCGCGGGAGGGGGGGCGGGGGAGGCGGGCATCGGTTCGCGCATCTCAATTCCGACATAATCAGCTGCTAAAGAGAAAGTAACCAAGTAGCCAACGCTTTGTTTCTTTGCGGATCCCCTCGGGCGTGGTGTGGTGGTGGTATTACTGTACGCACTTTAAACCAGTGCGTTCTCCCCGCCATTCCCCCTAGACTCTGAGGGGTTGTTATCTAAGCAAGGACGTCGTTCCCCCACCTACTAAGCATAATGTTTATTCCTCGTAAAAGCTTTTCCTTCTCCCCGTGGCACTCTTGGGATGGGACAGGCACCTGCCAGCTTAGAGCTCAGCCTTATGACCACACACGTCCTGTAGTGCGTATGCAATTGGGGGGAGGGGGGGGGGCGATAGCACTGGAGCTGCTGGGAATGAGGGTGCCGGGACAAGCAGGTGGGAATCAAGGAGCCTGGCCAAGTGGAGATACCCCAGATATCACAATCACATGCCTACCAGTCGGCAACCACCGAAGCCAGCCAGAAGATGTATGCCATCTGGAGAACTCTATGCCATCGGGAGAACTGTATGCCATCGGGAGTCTCCAATGATCATCGCAATCGTTTCTAACAACTATATGTTCGTGGTCACAATCTTTTCGACGATAATCACTATAGGCGTGGGCGCATTCGTGCTTATGGCCACCGCTATCACTTCTACGATGACCACCATATGCACGTGGTCATATTGAGTTGTATGATAACCGCTATGCATGTGGTTTCACGATAACTGTTATTTATGGCCGTTGTCACAGCATTATCCGCATGAAATATTCTCTGCTCTCATCCCAATCGAGTTCGTTGACGATATCACAGTCGGGCCAATCCCGTGGCTCCCCTATCTAGCCTGTCTCAGTTTTCAACCAGCCTATTATGACGCAAATTTCAACCTACGTCACATGCCGGTCGGTCTGTCTGTTAAGATATCTTTTTTCGTTGTTACATTTTTCCCTTGAGTAAATTGATCCACAGGCCTACACACATAGCACAACAAATGTGTACCGCAGATAGGACTACTAGCATCTAGAACTACATAAATTAAATGGCTTCAGATGCCGATACTATGCACTTCTGTTTGTCTTCAAAGTTCATTGAGGAGATATTCTTTTTGACCCGCAATTACACATTTTTATATTTGGTAGTAATATTTCGTCAATCTCCCAATAGCAGTAAGAAAGGCAATGTTGTTTGTCCGCAATTACATGATAATTTAATAATTCTTTGCTAATAACATTAAATGGTTTAGTAAACAACTATTAATTGAGTCGTATGCCTGATAATAATAATATCAGCATGCAGGATAAACTTGAGTACTATGCTGGAACTAACTTTAAACCATGGACCAAACGAATCCCAAAAAATTATTACAAAGGGAAAACGATGAATGGATGTTCGAGAGTCTGGGCTTGTTTGCAAAACTTGCAAGTATCATTTCAAAATGCATCTTGTATGTGTTATAAGTAGTTGATCTGCATATCACTTTACATTGAAAACCTCTAAGGCTCCACTCCATTGTGTTATGTCTTACAACTACAGAATATATTTCCATTCATATCTAGAATAATCCACCTGAACGGATGCTAACCACGTGTCTTCGTGTCTTCATGACGTTGAACGTTTCTTTACTAAAGACAAGACTGAATATCTTACCAGTACTAAAAATCACACTTTTATCCTGTGCTACAACTATTTTCAATTTAACATGCCGTCGTTGATTCTTACAATTTCAGCTTCGTCGAATGAAATGAATAAAAAACTACGCCAATAGGTCTAACGCCAAACTGTCCTTAACATTCTCGCCAGCTCTTCGGTATTTATAACGTCGTTGTAGTACACTACAGCTTAAGTTAGCAATTCACTTTTTCTCGAAACAATATTTGTGTCCGTTACCAAATAAGTATCAATTTCAATTTCTTACCCCCAGAATATCACAAACGGTTTAACATGTCAAATACGATGGTCTTCATGGTAAAATATACCCTGTGTTCTCCGAAAGGGGAATTATGTCAGTACATCTAAGGAGCCAACGAGAAAAACATTATTTAGAAGATGCATAAGAATCCAGACATCAGGGGGCTACCTTAATAATAAAGGCAGCTTCCGAGTATCAAACCCAAATTGAGTCCACCTTTTCTCATCACGGATCGCTTTGTCTGCGTATCCGTCTCGGGCCTTGTAGGATACTTAATACATTCAACCCATATCATACTTTTTCCCAAAGCTGCTTAAATGTTCATGGAGGATGAAGGCGTTACTCGTGTAGACATGGCTCCTTCCTGTTGTTGCGATATGACATACAAAGTTGACATCGTCTTACTCCTAACATTAATCAATGAATATGTCTGTGGTCAACATGTTCACCTTCATTGTCTATCATTATCGCACATTACGACTGCTCATTACGACAACCTTGTTCATGTAGAAATCATAATGTTCTATCCTTTGTTGCTCGGCTATATCCCGGCGTGTCGCGTTATCTGTACAGCTCTCTCTGTACTGCTTAACATTGTGTCTTATCTCCACCTCTCTTCCTCCATCTTCTGATAAAAGGCTCGTATTCACCCTTTATTTATCTCTAGATCTGTTTCAGCCTGCTTTTCCCCCCTCTATTCATCTTGTCATGTCTATCTCGCCTTCTTATGCATCTATATATCTATCTGAGGATCTCACTCCTTCCCCCCTTTCCTTTCTACTTTCTACAAATCTATATCAGGGTCCCAATCCCTCGCCCTTACTATTCTATATATTTATATCAGGATCCCACTCCCTCCCCCTTACCATAATATATATAGATCTAGATCAGGACCCCCCTCCCTTCCCCCCATTTTATATATCAATATCAGGATCAGACTCCCTCCCACTTACCATTATATATATAGATCTAGATCAGGACCCCCTCCCTTCACCCCATTTTATATATCTATATCAGGGTCCCACTCCCTCGCCCTTACTATTCCATATGTCTATATCAGGATCCCACTCCCTACCCCTTACCATTATATACATATATCTATATCAGGACCCCCCCCTTCCCCCCTTTTTATATATCTATATCAGGATCCCACTCCCTCTCCCTTACCATTATATATATATATCTATATCAGGACCCCCCTCCCTTCCTCCCTTTTTATATATCTATATCAGGACCCCCCTCCCTTCCCCCCTTTTTATATATCTATATCAGGATCCTACACCCTCTCCCTTACCATTATATATATATATCTATATCAGGACCCCCCTCCCTGCCCCCCTTTTTTATATATCTATATCAGGATCCCACTCCCTCTCCCTTACCATTATATATATATATCTATATCAGGACCTCCCTCCCTGCCCCCCTTTTTTATATATCTATATCAGGATCCCACTCCCTCTCCCTTACCATTATATATATATATTTATATCAGGACCCCCTCCCTTCCCCCCTTTTTTATATATCTATATCAGGATCCCACTCCCTCTCCCTTACCATTATATATATATATCTATATCAGGACCCCCCTCCCTTCCCCCCTTTTTATATATCTATATCAGGATCCCAATCCCTCCCCCTTACCATTATATATATCTATATCAGGACCCCCCTCCCTGCCCCCCTTTTTTATATATCTATATCAGGATCCCACTCCCTACCCCTTACCATTATATATATATATCTAGATCAGGACCCCCCTCCCTTCCCCCCTTTTTATATATCTATATCAGGATTCCACTCCCTACCCCTTACCATTATATATATATATCTAGATCAGGACCCCCCTCTCTTCCCCCCTTTTTATACATCTATCTCAGGATCCCACTCTCTACCCCTTACCATTATATATATATATTTATATCAGGACCCCCCTCCCTTACCCCCTCTTTATATATCTATATCAGGATCCTACACCCACCCCCGTACCATTATATATATATATTTATATCAGGACCCCCCTCCCTTCCCCCCCTTTTAATATATCTATATCAGGATCCCACTCCCTACCCCTTACCATTATATATATATATTTATATTCTATATCAGGATCCCACTCCCTACCCCTTACCATTATATATATATATTTATATTCTATATCAGGATCCCACTCCCTACCCCTTACCATTATATATATATATTTATATCAGGACCCCCTCCCTTCCCCCCTTTTTTATATATCTATATCAGGATCCCACTCCCTCCCCCTTACCATTATATATATATATCTATATCAGGACCCCCCTCCCTTCCCCTTTTTTATATATCTATATCAGGATCCCACTCCCTCTCCCTTACCACTATATACATATATCTATATCAGGACCCCCCTCCCTTCCCCCCTTTTTATATATCTATATCAGGATCCCACTCCCTCTCCCTTACCATTATATATATATCTATATCAGGACCCCCCTCCCTTCGCCCCTTTTTATATATCTATATCAGGATCCCAATCCCTCCCCCTTACCATTATATATATTTATATCAGGCCCCCCTCCCTTCCCCCCTTTTTTATATATCTATATCAGGATCCCACTCCCTACCCCTTACCATTATATATATATATCTATATCAGGACCCCCCTCCCTGCCCCCTTTTTTATATATCTATATCAGGATCCCATTCCCTACCTCTTACCATTATATATATATATTTATATCAAGACACCGCTTCCTTCCCCCCTTTTTATATATCTATATCAGGATCCCACTCCCTACCCCTTACCATTGTATATATATATCTAGATCAGGACCCCCCTCTCTTCCCCCCTTTTTAAACATCTATATCAGGATCCCACTCCCTACCCCTTACCATTATATATATATATTTATATCAGGACCCCTCCCTATATATCTATATCAGGATCCCATTCCCTACCTCTTACCATTATATATATATATTTATATCAAGACCCCGCTTCCTTCCCCCCTTTTTATACATCTATATCAGGATCCTACACCCACCCCCTTACCATTATATATATATATTTATATCAGGACCCCTCCCTTCCCCCCCTTTTAATATATATATATCAGGATCCCACTCCCTACCCCTTACCATTATATATATATATATATTCTATATCCGAATTCCACTCCCTACCCCTTACCATTATATATATATATTTATATTCTATATGAGGATCCCACTCCCTACCCCTTACCATTATATATATATATTTATATCAGGACCCCCCTCCCTTCCCCCCCTTTTTATATATCTATATCAGGATCCTACTCCCTCCCCCCTTTGTATATATCTATATCAGGACCCCACTCCCTCTCCCTTACCATTATATATATATCTAGATCAGGACCCCCCCTCTTCCCCCCTTTTTATATATCTATATCAGGATCCCACTGCCTCTCCCTTACTATTATATATATATATCTAGATCAGGACCCCCCTCCCTTCCCCCCTTTTTATATATCTATATCAGGATCCCACTCCCTCCCCCTTACCATTATATATATTTATATCAGGACCCCCCTCCCTTCCCCCCTTTTTTATATATCTATATCAGGATCCCACTTCCTACCCGTTACCATTATATATATATATTTATATCAGGACCCCCCTTCCTTCCCTTCTTTTTATATATCTATATCAGGATCCCACTCCCCCCCGTTACCATTATATATATATATTTATATCAGGACCCCCCTCCCTTCGCCCCTTTTTATATATCTATATCAGGATCCCACTCCCTCCCCCTCACCATTATATATATATTTATATCAGGACCCCCCTCCCTTCGCCCCTTTTTATATATCTATATCAGGATCCCACTCCCTCCCCCTTACCATTATATATATATATTTATATCAGGACCCCCCTCCCTTCGCCCCTTTTTATTTATCGATATCAGGATCCCACTCCCTACCCCTTACCATTATATATATCTATTTATATCAGGACCCCCCTCCCTTCGCTCCTTTTTATATATCTATATCATGATCCTACTCCCTCCCCCCTTTTTATATATCTATATCAGGACCCTACTCCCTACCCCTTACCATTATATATATATATTTATATCAGGACCCCCCCTCCCTTCGCCCCTTTTTATATATCTATATCAGGATCCCACTCCCTCCCCCTTACCATTATATATATATATTTATATCAGGACCCCCCTCCCTTCGCCCCTTTTTATTTATCGATATCAGGATCCCACTCCCTACCCCTTGCCATTATATATATCTATTTATATCAGGACCCCCCTCCCTTCGCTCCTTTTTATATATCTATATCATGATCCTACTCCCTCCCCCCTTTTTATATATCTATATCAGGACCCTACTCCCTACCCCTTACCATTATATATATATATCTAGATCAGGACCCCCCTCCCTTCCCCCCTTTTTATATATCTATATCAGGATCCCACTCCCAACCCCTTACCATTATATATATATATTTATATCAGGACCCCCCTCCCTTCCCCCCTTTCTTATATATCTATATCAGGATCCCAGTCCCTGCCCCCTTTTTATATATCTGTATCAGGATCCCACTCCCTGCCCCCATTACCCTTCTATATATCTATATCATGATCCCACTCCCTCCCCCTTAGCTTTTTTATATCTACATCAAGATCCCACTCCCTCCCCTTTACCATTATATATATATATATATTTATATCATGGTTCCACTCCCTCCTCCCTTACCATTCTATATATATATATTTATATCAGGACCCCCCTCCCTTCGCCCCTTTTTATATATCTATATCAGGATCCCACTTCCTACCCCTTACCATTATATATATATATTTATATCAGGACCCCCTTCCTTCCCCCCTTTTTTATATCTATATCAAGATCCCACTCCCTCCCCCCCTTTTTATATATCTATATCAGGATCCCACTCCCTCCCCCATTACCCTTCAATATATCTATATCCAGATCCCACTCCCTCCCCCTTAGCTTTATATATATATATATATATATATATATCATGATCCCACTCCCTCCCCCCATTACCCTTCTATATATCTAGATCATGATCCCACTCCCTCCCCCCATTACCCTTCTATATATCTAGATCATGATCCCACTCCCTCCCCCTTACCATTATATATATACATATCTATATCATGATCCCATTCCCTCCTCCCTTACCATTCTATATATCTATATCAGGATCCCACTCCCTCCCCCTTACCATTATATATATATATATATCTATATCATGGTTCCACTCCCTCCCCCCTTACCATTCTATATATCTATATCATGGTTCCACTCCCTCCCCCCTTACCATTCTATATATCTATATCAGTCATGCTCCCATCTCCCTTTATCGGTTCAATATCAGCCTGTCACCCTATCATTCTGTATCTATATATATTATATCATCCCCTCGCTCCCACTATCTGTATCTATCTATCTTTCTATCTCAGCTCGGCACGCCCCCCCCCCACCTCACCCCCTCCTTTATCTATATACATCTCCCTCGCCCCGCGCACTCCCTCACATACTCATATCGCCACCGGCCTGGTCGCTCGGCCCGTGATTTAAGAGGCAGGTGAACTGTCATGTCGCGGCCTTATTCACTGGGGCGCCAACCACTGCTCCAGCGAGGGACAATATTGCTCGGCTGAATCATTATCCCGTCCCTGGGTGGCCGAGTATCGCAGCCCAGGTCCCAGTCCTTCTCGGCCCACGCCGACTTCGCTCCAGCCTATCTCGGCCCCGGCCCATCTCGCCCCAACCCATCTCGGCCCCAGACCATCTCGGCTCTGGCCCTATTCGACCGCTGGCAGCCAGGAAGAGGAGAGGGGGAGAGGCAGGGAGAGAGGGAGAGAGAGAGAGAGAGAGAGAGAGAGAGAGAGAGGCTGGGTCTGAGCGTGGAGGGCGCTCGTTATGAGGGGAAGGCTAGCTGGCTGTCTAAATGGTTCCAGGATTGACAGTGTCATAGGCCATAAGCACACGGCCGATCGACGCGTCCCTGCTAAAAAAAAGGTGGCTGTTTCTAAATCGACAAGTAGGCTGTATATGTGTGACACGTACAGCCATGATACTGAGGCCGATAGTCAATGATACTGAGGCAGATAGTCAGTCAGTCATGAGGTACCTCGGTGGTCGGGTGTCGGGCGGCCGGAAGGCGAGGTAGCATGAGCCGACGAACCACTCTCTGCCTTCGACTCACTCCGTAGCGCCACCGTGCGGGGAGCTTGCCGACGAACCTGGTGAGAGGTTGGAGGGTGGATGGGGGGGGGGGGGGAGGGGGGATGGGATGGGGCGAATGATGGACCGTCTGAGGGTGGGCGGGTGGGGCGACTAGGGCAGCTTGGGGTGGACGAGTTGAGGCTTCGGGGTGGGACCGGTGGGGCAGCCTGGGGCAGACGAGTTTGGGGTTGCAGGCCGGGCAGGAGGGGGGTGGTGGATTCGGATCGGGCTAAGCAGGAGGAGGGTGTGGGGAGGGGTGGGGAGGGGAAGAGGGGTGGGGAGGGGTGGGGAGGGGGGTGGAGTTTGGAGTGAGCGGAACCAGAGACCCATCCCGTCCCGACTGCATAATACACGTAATTGTTACGCGTCACCTCATGCAAACAATATGCAAACAGACAGTATTCCCAGCTTAATGGTCATGTTTTAATCCACGAGAGAACATCGGCGCTGCTTCCGCAGCCCCCTCGCCGCTGCCCGCGGTATCTGGCTCCGGGTGTGACGATCGAGGCGCTTATTGTAATGATGGGGACGTACAATCCGACCGTCGCCCACTAAATTATAAATGTGAAGATGTATTGCCTTAATTGATATGAACGGCATCAATATAATGTGCATCCTTACGTCAAGAGAACTACTACCAGAGGAGGTCTGTATAAGTAGTAACATTAGAGAGCGCTGCGGCAAGCCAGCACGTGGCAGTAATAGCATTATGGCATATTTGTAGCAATTAATTTTGGTCCGTGTTGCATGATAGATAAAGACGGTGACTAGACCGGAAGTCCCACCTGAATGCCATAGTCGATACACAAAACGATCCACAAAACGTGTGCTTGTGAGAATTCTAAGGTCGTGCGTCGGCCTCAGTCCCTAATTTTCAATCATTTCACTTTGATGGACATAATTTTCCGGTGTGAACTGCTATTGGTCCTGCGAGCAGTTTTGACTTCAATATGACTTCAATTTTTCTCTGATCCGGACCAATTCCTGAGTGATAGGGATTCTTCCGTAAACGATCTGGATTTTTCCTTTGCTGATAACTGTATGATGCGGACACACAGTTGTGGCTGTAATTTTGGCTAATGGCGCAGTTTGCAAAAAGGGACAAAAAGTCTAGAGCCTGTTTGTTAATCTCCGTCAATGATGAGGTGAAGTGTTTGACAATGGCAGGCAACTGAGTGGCTCGTGGCTCGTGGCTTTCCTTTCCCCCTTTTTTTCATATATCATTTATATTTTGCCGAGGTTTCCAACAACGATTACACGTGTAAATGGCCCCCTCCTAGGATCATACAAATGCTGCTGAACACAAACAAGATAAATAAAAGAACTGGTGCACAACCATACAAAAGTGCGTGATGTATGTCCAATGCAATGCAATGTGCGGGCTTTCATCTGACATTTCTACGTATTTATAATAAGAGCGTTTTGCAAAAACAGTGAGTTTGCTGAGGTCTTTGACCAAACATTTGACATAATTTGTGACGTTCACATTTGCTGAGCGGAAGGGTACTAAATAGTAAGTTAAGCGGCTTGAAGTCACTAAGTATAGGTCCTTAATGTTTTTCCATGTGATGTTTCTTTGCCATCCGCCTCCAGCGCGCGTCCAGAGGATCAGTGTTTTTGTTGCAGTTACACGGCGGTGTGAGGTATATATGCCTACAATTACAAAGGTTAAAGCTGTGAGACCGTCCATTTCTATCGCCAATCGCACCGCATTTCACGACTGTAAGATATCATATATAATTCATATATATATATATATATATATATATTATATATGTCACAGTAGATACCTGCGGACAATCGAGGTTAATGTGAATAATCTCAAAATTGTTCGTTTAAAGCTTAACATGTATGCATTTTTATAGTTGCCTTTCTGTAGATATATGTGTAAAATAAAAGCTCTGTCCAATATTCCAACTAGAGCAGCATTGTTATCACAGTAAATAGTCTGCTTTCACTATTGTCAGAGAGCGGCTTAGAATAGAAACGGTTTATTAGCCTTCTGTCCCGCAATGAACTTTAAATGTGCAACAGCGATGACCTTTCTTTGTTCAGTTCACTGGGTATCAATTGTGATATCTATAGGGCCAGTAATTCTGTTTTGTTATTGATCACAGTCGGTCGCGGCCCGGCCTCACCCACACCCACGCGGCGGACGGCGCTGGCCTGGCGTCCCCAGTGCTACCATCTCCACACAGCCATTGCGGCAAAAACCCGGGGCCCATCAAGTCGTTGGCCTTTGGCTTTCCCGGAGAACTGACGAGTCTCTCCGAGAGGCTCTACATGTATTGACGAGGGGCAGAATGCTCTCCAAATCATGGGTTATATTGACTGTGGGTGGTGTTCATTTTTTGATGGTCGGGATATATTGCTGATGGTCGCGTTTAGCACCGGAAGTGGCTTGTTATCTATGTGGGCGATGCTTATTTGATTCCTGGCGCATTCAGGTCGTAGATCAAAAGCATATTAAAAAACATGTACAATTTCCCATAATAAATGGACATGTTGTTGAGACGTTAATGGCGTTTTTGCCAGACCGGGGGAACGCGTGAATTTCGCCAATGCCCAGTTTTCGTTATATATGTGATGTTTCTTAATATAAAGTTCACGCTAAGAAGATCAGGCAATGCGTCTGGTACATTTCATTTTTAAATATCAGAGACAAATTGCTGTCTGAAAAGCTTTAAATACTAAGCCATGGCGTCGTCCTCAGTGCGATCAGGTCAACGAAAGGTGCACGGAGAAAGATGAAACGAGAAAAATCAAGAGAAAATCTTAAGCAATCAGTCTCTTATTGAAAGCATATATGAAGATTTCTTGGTTCCAGTGCTACGCGCACCCAGTCGAGTCGCCTTCGGTAAGAAGAAATGTATCCAGCCCAAGTGGCGAGCCATGTTTTTTTACGTCCTGATTCGTTAATATTTCTAACAGAGAGGCTTTCAACGCCACCCACGATAGCTGTTGCCTTACAGCGCGGGTGTCATGTTCCTATTGCGAGGGTCCCGGAGGTGCGGGCGGTCATTACCCCAGGCAAACACACGCCACCGGCGGGACTCAACCCACACGACCCGGCAATCAAATGCCTACAGCTTACCAATTAAATGAACGCATTGATAGATTTCCCCCGCGAGGGCTAGGGGAAGGCGGCTGGTGTTGGCGGGATGTCGAGAGGGGTGGTGCGAGTGTTACAAGGGACGGGATAGGTAGTAGGGATGGGGAGGGTGGGGCTGACAAGCTTGACCTTAGTGCAGGAAATATAAGCAAATAAAGACTACCATCGGCGTCTAACTGCGAACAAAAAATTATCGATACAATGTTCTGTGGCCCGCAACGAATCGGCGAGATAAAGGTTAGGCGCCATTGTGGACATCATCAGCAAACATAGACCTGCATGGCAAGCGGCTCGTGCGCTGTGTGCGGGGTAGGGGGTGGTGGGGTGGGGGCAAGTTGAGGTCGGGTGTAGGGAGGAGGGAGGGTTGGGTGAGAGGGGAGGACGGGGGGGGGGCGTTGGGTGAAGAAGTGGGGGGGGGGGGATTACATCTCGAGAGGTTTAGCCCTGCGGTTGGCTGGCAGCGTCCGTGTGACATCCAGGCTGTCATTGGACACGCCTTGCCCGCCAACATCCTCGGGGCAATATTAGTATGACCTGATAGTATCGACAACTGATCCCTTTACGCATTGATTTTGCTATTTTGCTTTGTCCTTTACCGTTCGCCGAGGGGCCTGTATCAGAACAGATCGGGGACACAGTATAGGGCGACTTCATCAGCCTGGTCGCTTGGCAATCGTCGCGGGGGTGATAACGACTGCAGTCTTTGCTAGCACTAAAAACTGTCCATTTGAACATCAAATGAAGTCGAGCCAAGAGCAATAGGGAATATCAGGAACGCTATGTATGCGTTGTCTAGACGCCTTGTTGGCAGTAATTTACATAATAATGTGAAGCATATTTTGCATATTATTACTTGAAGTGCATTTATTTTGCATATATATGACCATGACACCGTCAACACTACATACAATCATTTAACTGGGTTCGATGATATATATAACTCGCTGTTAGGGACCTTACTGTGGGGCAGGGCATCACTGTTAATAGGTTGGATGTGGGTATGCTAGAGGATCACCCCCGGGGGATCACCACTATTATTTTCGTCCGAATCATCTAGAAAACGCCACAGAACTCCCCAACGTCGTAAGTTTCGAAGAGGTCACCCAAAATGGATCCCTCGGGGTCTTCTCATCCCGCCCGAGGTGGAGCCTCCTTTGAAATATGTTACAGTCAGGAGGAAGTCTTGACAATGATCTCACGTTGAAATTCCCATTAATAATACATGTATTTAAAATCAGGTTTGGGAAAACGTTGTTGCATCTTGTGTGCCTGGGGCCCTGAAACACCTCACTTCAACAAAAAGAATCTCTTGAAGTGTTCCATAAATTAAATGGCGTTTTAGGGTGCTTTTGTTGACACAAGGGCTAAACGATCCTCTGGACGACCAAGGGCGAATATATGAAACCTGCCACAAGACCATGTCCTTGATATGCAGTCTAGTTGCACTAAGGACCACGCGTAATAACAGGAATAATATTATCTAATATATTACGAACTAATACCTGTCTTGTATCTTGTATTGTCTTGGGGTCTACGGAACATGTTGTTATTTATGGCCAAATAATCCTTTTAGTGTATATTTTTCCAAAATTCTAACTCCGACATATTAGACATAAACTGCGGAATTCCGCAGGGGGCTGTTTTTGGACCGCTTTTATTCCTCTTTGACAAATATGACTGCATCTCTGAGTAGCAAACTGTTTGGCATATTATTTGCGGACAATTCAAACTTTTTCATTACGGGGAATGACATTGAAGAAATTATCCCAAAAGTAAACTTTGAGGTTAACAAAATGGAACGTTGGCTCCATGTGAATAAATTAACGCTTAATCTTAGTAAATCCAAAGTTATGATTTTTAAATCCCCTCGTAAACACATGTCCATCTTATCCAGTAAACATTTCGGGTCACCTTATATGAAACAGATATGATTTTAACTGGTTTTGTTTTGTTATAAACAACATCGAAATTCACATGTAAATGGCCACCTCGTAAATATACAAATAATTACAGTAGTTAAACATATACAGTTTTAGTGCAGGAGAAAAAACAGAGGTAGAGAGGAAAAGAGGGAAGTTTAACACGGAAAATGCCTGTAACAATAAAGATATATTTATTGGAGACCCGTCAATTAATAATAAATATTCTCAGAAACGACCGGTAGAGCCGATATGCGTTTGCACAGCCTTGACAAAGAAAAACAAGAAGTGTATCGCATAAACGGTATAACTCCGACGCTATACAATAATAGGAATCAAAGGTTTCGCCGACAAGGGCGCTTATTCCCATAATTAAAGACTGGATGTATAGAATAAACAGGACCAGAAAAATAAGAAATGCAGTGTCTTTAGCACAATGATTCAATAAAACCATATACGAATCTTTAAAACATTGAAGCCACTCATACGTAATCTGCTATGATTAACAGTCGGCAGGGGCGGATCCAGTGGGGGGGGGGGACCCGGCCCCGGACCCGGACCCGGCCCCGGCCCCGGCCCCGGCCTCGGCCCCCCCTTTTAGGGCCGACATTTATACCATTTAACATTACGAATACCTAAACCGGCCCCCCCTATCCAGCATATCTGGAACCGACCCTGAGACCGACCCCCCCTGTTGTTTTTATTATTGCATGTAAAACGTCTGTCATGCGGATTGAGTAATTAACTAGGGTGCCTATACATACAAACAGGGTGCCTCTGCGTCACACGGTGAGTCGTCTGGCGGGCCGGAGTGGCTGGCAGGTGTGGTGAGCTGTCTTCGATCTGTGTCTGCTCATCCGTCATGATCAGTATCACAAACAATATCTCTGCCATTGTGTGCCGTCGCCTGTTTGCCATTCCCTTTATTATAGACAAAATGGAGTCCTAAGTCACCGCAATGCCGCCCTCCGCGCTCACCTTACCCGTGACCTCGGCCAGCCAAAGGCCATCGCCAAGCACCCACGGCCTCGCGCCCCCCCGCCACCCAGCCACTGCTGCCTGCTGAGCAAGCAAACCCCATGTATACGTCCCAACTGTTCTGCCAGAGACTGACGAATCACGACCTCCGATCCAAGGCAATGTTGTTAAACCTCCTCTCTGCTACAGTTTTGCCCCGCTTCCCTCCTCCTCTGTTCCGTCCCTTCCACCCCGCTACCTTACCCTCCCTGCTTATTCAAGTGGACGGCATCCGACAAAGGGGAGTTCATCTCACAAGCCGAAGGTCATTGTTCTGAGTTCCTCGGCTATCCCGGACCGCACGTTCACTGCCCACACACGCCCACCCTCCTCCACTTTCACTGCCCCGTCCCCCTCCTTCACGTTCATTACCTCTACCCTCCTCCCCCCTCCGCCACCCGACCCCGTCGCATCCCCGCGTCTGTTTCGGCGCCACCATGTCTGGCCCGTGAGTGGAACCACAAAGCCGTGGGACAACAATTAAAGCAATATGCTGACATGCGCCATCTTAGATTTTTTACATGTTAGAATCATGACTGGAAGTATCTAAAAATTTATGATGCATATGTTTTTATATCTCTTCGAGTCTGTAAAACAAACATTTCAACATAAAACTGCGCGGTCTATTTATATCGCGCGCGGACGTGATAGCGAGCCGCGGTCGACATCACACACAAAAGAAGCTAACAGCGAACAGGCGCGTAGGGATATAAAGCCGGCCACCAACTTCTGCTCCGTTGACCAAAATTCTTCTCTCCATATGGCCGGCAGGCTTTCAGGATTTAACTTCAAGACATAATGTACTTATTTGACATGGAGAAGAGGTTGGTAATACAAAAAATTACGGAATATATTGCTTTAAGTAAACTTTCAATGTTTGACATTTGTAGCGACAGGCGGATTGGAAAGAGAGAACGGCGACTTTAAGTCGGAAAACGTCTGTTGGTTGGTTGGTTGGTTGACTGAAATGTGATTAACAGCTAGGATTGGATTCAGGGTTAAGGTTACAAGATAAGTCACGACTCGCTAGCATACCAACGATGTAAAGACATGGATGGGGCAGTGCACATGTTGTCTCACCTCCAGTATTTCAACAAAACCGTAAGTTCTGACATTTTTACACTTGCGGATTGAGGGGGTGGGGGGAGGTTGGATTTTATATAGCTGTTGAGCATTGACAGGGGCTCCCCCTCTGAATTGCGAATCCCCAAGAATTTAGGGAGAGCAATATCGAATCGCCAAGATTAGGACATTTTAAAGCAGGGTGCGAAAAAAACCGTATTAATGGTGATATCGCAAATATATCACGAAAGGTATCCCCCTGCTGACAACGGAAAGGTTTCATTTAACTTGTGTCTTACTTAACAGGACACTTTATGGCAGTATTGGGGGGGAAAGGGTCGTCTCCTTTCTCCATGTCAGACATCTGAAAGTATTGCCTCAAGTGTTCAGAATATGGGTGTGGGATCAAAAACAGTTCAAGGTCACATGTTCAGGGTCACACCAAGTTCAATGTTATACATCTTTGGCCATGATAGACTTTAATTAGACAGGAAGTTTTGGGGCCTTAGAACGCTTGGATGTGAAGTATGTCCTGCAGACCCCTTAATTCGCCTTCTCGTTAGCAATCTGCCACTAAATCAGGTCATAACGCAATAGGAATGACTGAATCAAAAGGCGCGCAGTGCACTATGGCTTATGTGATAATGTGGAGCGTAGAGCCATGAAAAAGCACCGCACCGGTAGTCACGGACGCAGAAAGCAGATTATGGCGATTAGCGATTCATGTCACTTGTGCACAGTGAGGCCGAGTTGGGTCAAGGTACATCATTGTGAAACATCGGAATAGGAGATCAAACCAATCTGCTCAAGCCTACATGCGTCTTTCTTGATTTTAGTTCGAGGACAAATGCGATTTTCCCTATGTTTCGTATCTGATCCTGTTCAACGCAAGTATATTAGAATTTGGCTTTAGGTGTTCTGTGATTTTTGCATAACTGTTGATGCCCTGTCAGTATAGTTGCCAATATCAAATTGCTGCCACTGATGACTTAGGTGCCCCTTGCATCTCGGGCTGGTGGGGCGAGGGCGGTGGGGCTGTATACCTGCTGACGCCGCATCTTTCTTCACCTGAAACATGGGACATATACTCCCAGGTGCAATTGGAAAAAAGCTACTTTTGTCAGAGCCTCAGGAATATCTTGGCGGCTGGGGGCAGACCTTGCAGCCACCTAGTGAGTGAGTATTCAGTAAAACAATGGACTATCATAACGCTACCATACATAAAATCATAACGTGACCATACGGATATTCCTCGTGCCTCGATGGGGATAATTCACAAATCGACGACGAGATTGTCCCTTTAGTTCCCCCAATAGGCCCTAATGTTTTTTCCATGAAACACTATTCTATTCAACAGTCACTGCTATACATGTAACATTTGCACTCGCTACCATTACCAACTTCTTAACGAAAATAATTCGCGGCTGAACAAATACGTTTTGAATTGTATAAGCAATATTTATTTAATAGCGGTTAACAGCAACGAGTACACATCTAAATGCTAACCTAAACCGGTGAATATAATTTGAAACACACACTATGAACAATTTACCGTTTTACGTAAAGACGAGGTTTAGCGCTATGACCGTCCCCGGTCGTAAACTGCGCTATGGCTGCCTTATGACCGCTACATGAAACCGGCCACGGAGCCATCAGTATGCTCCATTTAGAATCTTAGCGCTATGTCCGGTTATACCTCAATTAGGACTATTCTTCATGAAGCCGGCCTCAGCCCGTTTGTACTTTCCACGGTCATAGTTCCTGTCTGTGGGTCAGATTTCAGTTCCACGGCAATTTTGCGCATCAGAGAGATTAGGGGAGGAACCGATAGCTGACACACAGGCAGGAAATAACTATTATTGATTAGTCACCCGGGAAGAATGTGGCTGAAACTAATCTGTCCTTCCTTATTTACTAAGCAACTATATCAGTTGGCGAAGGAAGCCGGCGGGGGACTCCCCCCTTTCCCCTATCATGAGGCATGCGTTGGACGTGGGGTTACGTCGGCTGGGACACGAGCGCTCTCCTCCGTTAGACGTTCTAGCGCCTTGCTATTCAATCCAATGAGTTGTGGCAGTAAACTTTGGCGCCTTGCTACTTGGACGTTGTCGTGCGTCACGTCATGACGTGACCATGACGTGATGACGTCACACATCTTACGTAGGATAATACTCAGCTTTTATAAGGGATGTATGCTTCGGTATATTATAAAAATAGGCGACTAGACGGGCCATTTAAATAAACAACTACAATACTTTTGTGCGTGACGTCATGTTTCATTTGTTCTATGCAATGTCGCTATGATTGTCGGTTGCATGGGCAGCAGGGCGGTTCGGGTCAGGCCTTTGGTCAGAATACAGCCATTTAGCGGCCTTCAGATGTAATGCTATTGTTCTAGTTAACATGACCACGAACTCTTAATAATATTGTATTGTTACTGAAGTGACGTCACGATGTCATAGAAGTTGTTCCTCTTCTGTGAGCGAAGGATGCCTGTCCTAGACCTTCTTTTCACAGAACACCTGATGTAGTTTCTCCAACACACTGCCTTTGGTATGTTGTATATATCGACTTGGACTTTTTAGTTCTCGCAGGTTATCAGAATATTTAGTTGATCAATTTGCTCATCAAAAATCCTCTATTCATCTGCAATTTCCTTGTCTGATGGTGGGACTTCTATGTTTTGATACTATCTAGACAATTGTTTAACTGATACGTTTGGAACTGTGGTGAATCCCACGGCGACTAGGGTCCTTTGCGCTTTGGTCGGAAATGTTTGCTTACCTCGATGGATTATTCTAGTCACATCCAATTTCACCAAAACTGGCTGTTAATGGGTGCATCTCCTTATATCTTCTAATGTTGCTTTGATGAGATCTCGTACACTTGCATCTATTTGGATTATATAGCGTGGCTTGAAGCGGGTTGATCCCTCAACTAACTTGTATTTGTCGAAGTCCAATGCCCTTGAATCTGCCACCAATATAGCCTCGGTTTTAATTCGGTTGATGCGACAGACCTTATCAGCTTTTGGTTGCAAACAACTGAATTGCAAACCGTTTGCAAAAGAACGGTTGCAGAAGACGGGTTGCAAAAGTTGCGGAAATGTCGACACTAATCTAATTAGTGCCCCAGGCAGACACTTTCGTCATTTCACGTCAGTGTAGCACTGACTGTCTCGTTTTTCTAATCTCAATCTTTTCTTGATCCACAAGGTGTAACGGCATAATAGTAAGATCGCACCGCCGTCCAGCTGGAAACGTACATTTCTTCCTTCCACATGTATGTTAGCATGCAGCTGTTTTGCTCGGTTTTCCTTGTTTTCAATGTTATGTATTGTCGGGACAAGGTCTATATATGGGATATCACATATATAGGGATCTTCCTCTGCATCACTGGTTTCTTTTTTGCACATCCTCGTCTGATAGACAACTGCAAAGTGATTTTCATTGTGGCATTTGTTGCACGTTGATCCATATGCTTGGCACAACTCTGACTTGAAGACATGACTCTGTCCATAATCTCTTCTCTTGTTTCCGCTGAAAGCATTTCTTTTTTTCTGACAGAATGTATCTAATGATTTACTTAAATGGCTTTGCTTTGTTCCCTTGATATTCTGTTGCTCGACAAGTGGCGATGCATTTATCCAATGTCAAATTGATCTCTCGTCTCAGTCTTTCCTTCAGCGCATGATCATGTATTCCACATACTATTCTATCGCGAATTAGGGAATCACATAACTCTCCAAAGTTACATGTTGATGCTAATTTGTTTTCAATTTAGCGAAATATCTATCAAAAGTCTCTCCGCTTTCTTGTAAAAAATTCGTAACGTTCCAGTCTCAGACTTTTATGATGTGAAATGTTGTTCATATGCTTCTATTACATTATCCAATGTTCTTGTGACTTCGTCTACTTCAAAGCGAAGTGTTTGATATATCTCTCTTGCTTCATTTCCAATCAAATATTTGAATAGCAATTTTTTTTGTCGCATCATTTTCATTCTTCATGCTCGGTTTCACATATAGATATAATTCTTCTGTCCACTCTTTCCATTGCTTTGCTTCATTATCACTTCCGAGGCGTAGCTGATCTGCTGGTCTAAGCACAAGACTTGACTTTGGTGCTGCTTGGTCAGCCATGTCATTTGTTTGAGCTGTCAAATTCAAAACTTGACTAATGGCCTTAAATAGCCCTTATCACGGTGCTACTCACGCACCTGGTAATGTTCTGCATTGATATCTTTAAGACGAAAATTTTCAATTTTCCTCTTATGTCGGTGTCTTTCGTTTTTCTGTCTGTTTGTCACGTGACGCATTATCTGTCGAATGCCTTAAGATATCGACTTCAAAATTCACAAAATGATGCGGAATGGCAATCGTCAGGCTAAGTTCGTAGATGGATCATGTAGGTCAAAGGGCAAGGTCACAGGAATTTTTCGAAATTCGCTTAACCATTGAAAGATAGGACCAAAAAACGACAAAATCGCTATAGCGTTCACAGTTTTCACTTATTTACGCTTTCATTTGTGCAAATCGCCCGATTAGTTTTTCCGCTAAAAATTCCCAAATTTTAACATAGGACCCATAGGGAGTATTTTGGCGGGAACATGGCGTCCCCAATTTCTCCATGAAGGGTACATGTCAGACAAACGACACCTTGCGTGAGACATGACATTAGTATTTGAGCGCAATGTACTATATTGTCCAAGGTCATGCTTCCAAGGTCATGGTCACATCATGGTCAAAGTTACAAAACATGTTTTCCCGCGTAACTTCGTTAATATTTGGTTTAGAGATTCGCGGTTTCAGAGTTGTATTCAGAGACAGGCGCAAAAGTAATGTGGTCTCAGATTTCACCTCACATTTATAGTTTTCAAGTTATTGGATGATCAATTTTGACATTGCCGAAAGTGCAAAACGATCGCTGTGACTATATAAATGTAGGTGGATGACTCATATGTGGTGGAATATGTACCCATATTACTGGCATCACGTTTGCCAAATTGCATCAAAATCGAAGCCGTGGTTTGGACGCTAGCAAATAATCACACTTTAACATGGCCAAGCCCATTATAAAGCGTCGATACGCCAAATGACTGACGGCGTGCCACGGGTCTTAACATAGTCGAATTGGTCCCATAACCACGATTTTTGTCTTCAATCTCAAGCTCTGCTTGACCGTCTAGTTCTATTTCTCAATGTTTTATCACTTCTGACACCATGTATTTGTGGTGAGTGATAAGACGATTTTAATATTCAATAATTGATTCTACCGGCTTCTCCGGCATCAAAACGTCATAACACGTACATTCACTCTCCCGCTAGATGGCGCGCTTTCAATCTCGCGTTAGCTAGGCGATCATGTTGCATTGCATAAAGCACATTGCACTCCTACGCACCCTAATGCGGAACAACAACGCACCCTAATGCGGAACAACAACGCACCCGAATGCGGAACAACAACGCAACCGAATGCGGAACAACAACGCACCCGAATGTGGAACAAAAACGCACCCGAATGCGGAACCAGAACGCACCCTAATGCGGAACAACAACGCAACCGAATGCGGAACAACAACGCACCCGAATGCGGAACAACAACGCACCCGAATGCGGAACAACAACGCACCCGAATGCGGAACAACAACGCACCCGAATGCGGAACAACAACGCACCCGAATGCGGAACAACAACGCACCCGAATGCGGAACAACAACGCACCCGAATGCGGAACAACAACGCACCCTAATGCGGAAAAATAGCACAAACCAAGCTGGTGATGCACGCGAAAAGCGCCTGGTTCCACGTCCTATATCGTAACTAGTATGACATCCATCTGCGCTGCGGTTGTCATTGTTACACAGGGAGCGAGTTAAACTGCGCACACCCGCGCAGTCAGCCTTAGTTTAGCTGTGAAATTGTCGCATGGATTCTCGGTTCCGAACACATTGCCAAATGCCACATGCTTCAATTCTTCATAAAAATAGAAGATCAGAGTGCGTGGAAGGGAACTGGAGGCGAGGGGTGGAGCAGAGGGAGCGAGCTAGCGTTGTAGGCTTGGGTTGGGGTGGGGGTGGGGAGGGTTACATACCATGCTTCTTTGTACTTTGCATACCATTCGCCATCGCGCAATTGTACTTTGGCACTAAACGTCTGCATAATTACAACAACATTTGTTGAAGTTTGGAAGGCAACTTGGGATTATTATATTATAGTATAACCGTATACAATGCATGTATACATGTTTGGGAATACGTGGCTCACATACTATAGCATCAACGGCCTTTGCTGCGTACCTTCCGGCGTCGTTTGCCTTTACTCGCTTGACATGAAAGACCGACTAAAAGTGTCCTGGCATTCGCTACTAATGTGCAGCGTCCCCCTGGAGGACATGAATGGATGCTTTGAAATGTGTCTCGTCGTCAACACATCATGCATATGTCCATCATAAGCGTACTATGTTCCTCTTTGAATGGCCTCAGCGGTCGGTAACCAATGTGAATCCCCCCCCCACACACACATCTAATTGCTCTTCCTTGCCAATTTATTTGTTCTTACTTGCTTTTTTAGCGTAGAAGCAGGCATGGTTTTCACACTGGCTGCTGCTCGCGACCAGCGGCTAACTCTGGTTCGCTTTGGTGTTGACATTTACAGCAGTATTATTCCCCGTTATACCTCTCTAAGGGGGCGTCTCTCTTTTTCCGTTGCTCAATAGTCTGCAATAGATCGTTCCAGATACTACAGGCGACACCTGTCGTCAAAAATATACACTGCGTGTTACGGGTTAGACAGCAGATTCTCGCATGCGTTACCATGCATGCTTATGGAGTTAGTTCAGGTGCCCGGCTTCAACGTTTCTTTTGTCAGGGGTAGGTTGGTTCTATGGCATTGTTATTCACAGAACAGACACACGAGATGTCTGCATAAACTTTCCTGTAAGTATTATATTAGCGAGCGCAAGCGAGCTCTTAAGGTAACATGCATGCATATTCAAAGTCCATTTCAAGAATAGGCTTACGATTTTCATTTTGCGTAACAACCCCCATGAGACGTTTTCGGATTCGGAGTAAATATCAGCTGTACATAAAAATATGCTGTCATAGTATAGTCATCCCCTCAAAGATATTCTTTATGGCAAGCCGAAGTGAGAATAATTTTGAATATTAGGGGCATAGTATCCCATCGGAATATCGGAATTAATAAATATACGCTCGCATTTCTTAGGTAGCACCTATCCATATTATATAATGGAATCCCAGATTATATTTCACTAGATTAAGAATATTTAACAGTTCTATCTGTTCGGCTTCCCGTTAGACATTCCAGGTAGTTACGCAACAAGGCCACTTCAGTTCACTCGGATGCGTATTGAAAAGACAGTGTATACCGATCCATATAATCGCTTTATAACAAGTTATAGTCGGGACACATCTGGAACCAAGTTATGTATTCTGTACTTGTATTTGTAAAACAACATATATCCCTAAATCAGATTTGTAACATATCCAGACAAAATAGACGCCAGAACGTTATTTCCGCACTGAAGAACAGCAGCAAACCGAGAATATGGCCGCTTTCCTGCCACGCGCAGCGTTGTGACAGTCATGACGTTCACCGGTTGACAGTTATGCCTCCATCTCGTTCTTAAAATGGTATTATTTGATAGTCAAGATATTTATCTGTGCAAAGTGGGTTTTTGTTTTTTTGTTGACCCATGAGAAACTGTTGTAAATTATGCAGCTATAAGTCAGTACTCGCCTTTTGCATGTTACGCGTGAAACGCATGAAACACGCGTCTGCCAGAATTTCCCCTGGGACGGTCTATAGGGCTGTACAGTTCTCGCGGGTTCTATTTCCGGCTTAGGTCTCTTGGGGACCAACAAAAAAACATGTGCTATTAGAACGAGTGCGCATCACGTTGGTGCCTTGCTGCAGGGGCGTGACGCGCACTCATTGTATTCAACGTTTGAGTGTGTTGAGCGCACGCGGTTTGTGCGTGAAGAATCGAGTGGGTGTGAAACTATTTTTTGGTTGCTTTGGTCCAGGCATTGCCCTAGAATTATAATATTGTTAAAGTGTTCGGTGTTTACAAACGGAGCACCATTGTCTTCGCGAGACTTCAATTTTGGGGACAAACAAACACACGTGCTCCATGTTGAACTATAGGCAGCTATAAGTCCATTTCTTTCCAGGTTTATTCTAAAGACTTTGAGTACCATTTCACTAAACATGGCTATGGGAGATGGACGTTAAAATATTCGGAGGCGATGGAGCGCAGAACTTTGGGAATATACAAGGAAAAATCCGTCTTCACAACACTCGAAAGCTAAAAATAGCGTTCTAAATTTAGCCCTGCACCCGGGCTTTCGCGAGTTCTACAGACTGCGAGTGACGTCACATAGTTTCACGTGCCTCCCCGGTGACAAAAATGGCGAGAGCAAGTGATCGACTTAACCATTCCGCTGTCAAAATGTGCAGCGCATGGAGTAACAACACACGGACGCGTCATTAAACTACATGGTAAAGGTAAATTAAGACCAGTAGGATGTGTTCGTATCACTTTTGGATCACGAAAAGACAAAGTTCTTCAGTCTTTGTCAGTTTTCTGTTTGAAGCGTTGCGCCAACGTGGTCACTTGGAGAGAATCCATGTGACGTCATACTGTCTCGTTTTCATAGGAAATACACAAAAACGTTAGTTCCTCAGCCGTGTTGTCCCGTCGTAACAAATATTAGTCATTGTGGTTGCGCAAATGAATGAAAAATATGTCGCCTATCCGTTTTGGGCAGCTATATTTCTTAAATATTCTTAATTATATCGCCAGGCCTTCCGCAATGGACCCACCCCTCGGCGCCTGGCTCTTGCGCAGGTAGTCTGGTTCCCAGTCTCACTCTTTGCGTAACATACACGTCACGCCAACGTCACAGATAGTCAGGATACCAGTGTGCGCAGAGATTCTAAACTCGTTCCGAACACGTGCTTCGTTTGTTTGTCCCCAAAATGAGTAAGCCGGAAGTCTAGAGGAACGAGACTTTATAGCCACGTTGTTACGTAACCATAGATACCGCGTGCAGACATGCGGGTCATGATGATTATTACGTCATACGACATGGAAAACTCTGCGCAGCACATTAGATCGCCTGACACTGACAGTCACTCATGAGACAACCGCATTCTGGTTTATCAACTGTCTAACCACTCATATATTACGGTAAGGAGAATGCCCATGTAACAGTACATTCTTGAAAAAGAATGTACGAGGCGCAAGCCGAGTACATATCTTTTCAAGAATGAACTGTTACACGGGTATTCTCTAACTTAAAGTACGGTCGCTGAGCCTCACCTAGCTGGTCCATGTAGCGTAAATAAGAGTTCTTTTAAGATGTACATTGCATCTCTCGTTTCCGAAACCAATAAAATAGCTGACTGAAGTCCGTTCATATTCTATCTGAGAACCCACCATTGTAGCAATGGTAAATTTGAGTCATACGTGAGCTAAGCTGAAACAGTGGTTCGCCCTGACATGGAAGAACGTCGGACGCTGCAGCCACAAGTCAGTTTAGTTCATCTTCAGAATGTAAGAATGAAGTCGTGTTTCACATCAAGACGCGTAGGCCACTTCGCGTGGATTATGTGTCATTATACAGACGATAATGGTCATTTGAATGTGGAATATGATACAATCGTTCAAATTATTGGATACTGAAAGGACATGATACGCAGCGATGTTGCGATGGTGTTTGAAACAAGTAACACCCAGTGCGTTGTTGATGGATAGGATACGCTTTGCAAATGAGTTTTGTGCAATTCACGAGAAAGAAAAATGATTTCAAGTGTGATTATAGGATATAAGGAAATGTCGGTATGTATTTTGCATATGAATTACATATGATCTCAAATTCAGTTTTTATAGTGGATTTTGTGATCTATTCTTGTTTTGATGAGAAATTTGTATCTGTTTTTGCTGGGGCTTTCCATCTGGCATCAAGTTTCCAGTTTATCACCCATTGTGGTTGTGACGTGTTTCAGACAAGCTCACTTATTGCTCATGATTAGCATTGACTGCGATTGTCGATTTCGTAACAGAAGGACAATTGTTCAACAGAAACATTGTTCGGTCTCCTTAATGAGTCAATCGCTAATTAATCAGCTCGCTAAAACAGTACATTCGTGAAAATTAATGTACAGTTTAGACAATAGAATGACGTCATAGCAGTACTTTAATCTACTCGGATGGTTATGATTCTGATATGCACAGAACTTCAGTGGTTAGTTTGGCATCCAAGGACAGCTTTAGCCGATCTTATCTGTGAAGCGAGTGAAGGTAAACAACCGGAAGGTAGGCAGCACGTACAGGCCGTTGATGCTAGGCATTGACGTAGAGCATAAGTGTGCCTGTCCCTTAGGGTCCCGATAAGATCCCGTAGTGACTGTACAGCCTAATTAAAGCCAGACAAAGTGCCTGATATCCGTCTTGTGGTCTTTCATGACCCATTACAGGCTGTGTGTTCATTATTTGATATCCAATATTTGGTAAATACAAAGGAGATGATTGACGATTTATATAAAGGCACGTGCAATATTTAAGTTAATATAATTAATAGGTTTTTATTTTTATTAAGTGTTATTTCTATTCAAAGCTTTATTTAAATCCTGCTTAGTTATAATTTTTCACAGCCTTGATGATTGATACCTTGATTTAGACAAAACAGTAATAAAATCAGTCGCGGCCGAAATAGATCTAACAAGAATTGTTGAGCTCAACTGGCTTTATCATATTTCCTTATAAAATCATCCATGTGCGTCTGTAGTATAATGCTAACAAACATTGGATATGTGAAAAATTGATCTGTCGAAACAAAAGCCGTTTCTCCATTTCCGCTAATTATGTTTTTTCCGCTTGTCATCTGTCATGCAGCCGTCGGCAGCACTGTCAGGCCAGCGCAAATACCGGGTATTCAGCGGGCTGCAGCGCGCCAAGTTTACTGAACGCAGTTATTAATACGGAAAAAAAGGTCAACGTGTCTTCCACCAATATATTGTAACTAGATGTAGTTAACAGTGCGCAGTTTGCCTGGTTCCACGTCCCAAATCGTAACTTGGCGATGACAGCTTTCTGATTCGTCAAGCAGGGAGCGAGTGAGCTGCGCAGTGAAACATTAAGGTCGTATATAACCTCGTTGTCTCCAAAATATGATTTCCTGAGGTACCGCACACATAAAACGACATTCACTTGGATGCCCTATTGGGATCGAAGAACTTCAAGGCGTGTCCGAGAGGTTGTAAGATCCCAATAAGGACCGGCCACTCATTCCTTATATCTGGCTGAATGTATATTTCTATTGTTCCTCTGAGGAGGTCATTATTTTCCCTTGCTTGCTCTCTTGCTGGTCTAGTTACTGAAATGTGTCACAGTTGCGACTTTCAGGGTTTTTTGGCAGTCCATTCCCAGACACACTTATTAACCCATGCATGGTTCTGGGCTTACAATTTACATTCTCGCTTGTGTCCATGGAATCGACAGTGACTTAATCTGCCAGGTAGGATTCCGAGTTTGCGTGTGTGTCACTCATGGTGGCTCTTTTCTTTACAACCAATGGACCATCACTCAATGTTTTCCTGGCGTCCGGCTACAGATATTTTATACAGATATTTACAAATCCTTATTAGGTACCTTCCTGATGTATTTGTTTGCGCACTGGACTGCAGATCAATAGGTTCTGGGCTCGAGTCCGGTCTCGATCACCTCCTCCGTTCATTCCTCACCGTCCCTGTGGATTCCTCGGCTCAGCCTTGCCCTTGCGTATACAAAAGCGGCGGAAAACACCAATCGTTACATTTGTATTTAATGACGTTTTAACCTGACAGGGTAGATCAGTTTAGGACAATGAAAAGAGGAGCCATATCTTATTCGTTTTTTTGAGAAAAAGTATGGGATCTTAAGGCTGCAAAAACATGGATATTTGCACAGGTGGAATTCGCACGACGCTTCGCCCACTTGGGCTGGTCTAGCAAAGTACACCAATAGCCGAACCGCTACCAACTAGACCAAGGGGATAATGCGGGTAACAGGTGCAGATGCGCCACGTGCCCAAACTACACATAAAAAACCAGGAGATGATGTCCACAATTCAGATTCGGTTTTAGCGCAAACCCCCAAACGTGACGACGGTGCATCCTTTGTAATAAGCGCTTATAGGGGCAGGGGCGGATCTGGGGAGGGGGATTGGGGGGGGGGGGGGGGGCTAGGGTTGTTTTAACCTCTCCATTGGGAATTTGAGCATCCACTGTAAAAGTCGGGTTTTCAGCCGAAAGATCTTTTGTAGATGCCCACCCTCAATCAAGGAATTTTAAAGACGTTTAGAGTCAATTTCTTTCAATTACATTTATACAGTAAAACCTCTCTAAGTCGACCGACGACGGGACTGCCACTGATCGATCGGCTTAGGGAGGTGGTCGGGTTACAGAATATCCTTCCGATACTTCACTCGTCGCAAAAAAACAAACAGAAAAAAATATGTTTTTACAATGCAATGTAGTCTTTGTTTATTTGGAAAGTCTGATATTCAAATATACATGTACAAGTAATCACTTTTGAAGCTTTTTCTTGCTTGCTTGGCGGTTGCCTTAGCTAAGATGGCACATTTCTGTAGTTGCTCTGTCCCTCGCGTTTCTTCGTGCCAATGAGTTCAACCTTCCGTAAAAGTGGAAGCTCCTTCGCATTTTTCCCTGTTGCTGCCATGACACTCAGTGATATAATGATTCATAAGACCAATATCCATACCTTATATAGCCGCTACTTTTATCTTACGTGTGTGCTGTAACAAGAGGGAGTTTTGTGGTCGAGATCATCAAAGCTCACGCCGTTCGCAGATGTGTCGCTCGATTGTATGTGTTCTAAAGGTATCGAGTTTTCTGATCAAGATTATCAAAGCTTCAATGCATACTCTAACAACCTATACCAACACGCAAACATGTTTCACACATTTTAAGATTGCTATCCAGTCCACGGGTGTTATCGCCTGAGTGTGTGTGTTCTGCTAATTGCAATCAGCCGGTGACACTAATCCTTCCGCTAGCCGACAACCGATCGACTTAGGGAATATAAAAAGGGGCGTTGGGACTTACTGAGTTGGGAGGTGATCGGGTTAGAGAATACTGTTACAATGCTAAAGTATAGGCCGACCGTCGGGACTGGAAAAAATCGATCAAGTTAGGGAGGCGATCGGGTTAGGGAGGTGGTCGGGCAGGGCAGGGAGGTTTTACTGTATAGAAGAAACAAAGCCATTTTTCCATGCAAAATCAAGTCCATCTGATGCGAAGGTGTAGCCATTGGTGGACGCACGCGACTGCGGTCATTTTTACCCCCCCCCCCCATCCCCGCCCGGTCGCGCATTTTCAGGGGAGAGAGCAGAGGGCATCCTTTTTCAAATTCCTAGATCCGCCCCTGTAGGCTACACGTAACAGCATGCCATATATATGTTATGTAGGCCTGTATACTGTTTAGTAAGAAGTGGTTTCCTATGTCTCATATTCGTTCATGGATAATTTGTGTATTGCGCAATGATGTTAACGTATAGAGAAGTAAGCTGGTACTAAACATGACTCACGTACGCATAGGGTATTGTTTTCCTTTGGTTGGTCATTATTGTGATGAAACTATAAGGACCTGCTCTGGGACAATAATCGCCCTCTTCGAGAAAGTAATGCGTGGTCCGCAGGTCCATACCGGCGAAACACTACTCCGAAACAGTAGAAGTATGCATTAACAAGGCCTAAATACCCCTCAGCGAACCTGACTAAATGTTTCTCTCGACTCCCCTCACCCTCCCCCATTTCTGTTGTTGCTCATGTTGCCGCCAAGACATGGCACCAACCATATGTATGTTCAACAAGGTTGAACCTACACTGTTAATATCATGTTGTTTTTTTCAGTTTTGGTTCACAGTTGCAAGCGCAGGGTACAATTATATATCTTTACCTTATTATCCTATGATGATATCATGTCAACTGTACTTTTCATATGTTAGAAACGGATCTTGATGGTGACATTTTACAACAATTTGGCGGTTTAAATCAACTCATTTATTGAAACCCCGAAGATGATGTAAGGAATGTTAACCCTAATGGTGAACCAAAATTTATTTGAAACTCCCCTTATTTTAATGCCGACGATCGCTTGATTAATTGTTTAAACTGTAACTCTTTTTCTGCATTAAGTCGAGGTCATGATTTCAGTACTGTGTGTATCCAAGAGACTCGGTTATCGGCAGAAGTAATTGAAGCGTTTTCTCATATATTTATTCAGTATTAGAACTGGAATCTTTCCATGTAAGCTAAAATTAGTGTTTAAAAGCGGCGATGAAAACTTAGTAAATAACTACAGACCGATAATAGTATTTCCCGCGTTTCTAAAGTGTTTGAAAAAGTTATATTCGAACAGCTATATTTACACTTTCAGGTTATAAGCTATTACATGACTGACTACGGTTTTAGGGCTAACCGTTTTGGGCCCCAGCCTGTGACAACGTTGTAGCTTGATATCTTACCATTTCCATTTCTTTCTCCTTTTTGACTTTTTTTTACTTCTCCACGGTGACTGAGAAAAGCGTCGATTTTCGTCTTTAGAGAAAAAAACTTCCGCTTTGAAGTAGTTTAATGTTCAATTGTGTCGTATTTTTTAAGCTGTGACTCGTTCTTCAATCCGGTATAGTCTTTCTTTATGTCATCTCGCCTAGCGCTCTTGAGCTCAGATAGACTGCGTCAAGCTCAGTGTATGGCAGCTACACTTTCCTTCAACTGAAGTAAGTAGTGATTCAAGGATACTATCCATTTCTTGTCCATTTCGACCGACATGTTTTACCTCTTCGGACACGATTCCAGACTGGTATCTTGTACCTCCTCGGGCTTCAAACCACGCTGCAAGCGTCTTTTGTTTCTTGTCTTACTACTGTGTTTTTCGGGTGATTTCCCGCTGCTATTCCGCCTGCGTTTACTGCGCCCCAATCGTTATTTTGAGACAGTTCCTTTGGTCGTGGGTCTTATGAGTGGCCATCAATGGTAGCGCTATACTCCAATAATCTGTGATTTCCCTCCGGAATTAAATGCACATCATGTATACTCCTCTCAAAAATAGCTCAACTTTGCCTTTTGGTAGTTCACATTACACATTGCACATTAGTGAGACATAAAAACGCCATGCAAAAACATTGCTTTGCTCTCGGTTTTAACAGACGACTATAATAACGTCCACTCCTGAGCGGCCATGTTGACGTTGATATGGATAATTGGGGAAGAACTAAATATGACGACCATTTGTCATTTTCTGTTCGTAACATTTTTTTGTTTCAGCATTTTATTTATTTGAAATATCAACACCGACATACACATGTAAACGGCCGCTGGGTGCTTACCCTTGACCAGTCAGGCTTGGCGTAGCGCAGGAGGCGGCTGTAATCCCGTCGGATGAGTGGACTTCTCGCGGCGTAAATAAAAGGGTTGATAAAGGAATTAACAAACATAAAGGTGGTCGACATGCCGCGAAAGATATAGAGAAATAGGGGGTGTACGCTGTCTGAGATGAGCAAAGCCAGGAGGTACGGTAGCCATGAGATGCACATCAAGCCAACCACCACCAGCACAATGCGTGTCATACGGTCTTCCCGGTGCGACGGTCTTGTTGCCATGGTACCAGGCGGAGTGTGTCTATCATGGCCAACATCCGTTTCACAACTGTCGCATGTTGTCGTGATATTCGTGGAGATACTATCCAAGCAGACTGGATGTGCTCGTGTATCGTCATCCCCAGTCATATCCTGGGCAGCATCACTGTCACCAGAAAACACGGGAACTAGCGCACTACCAGAAGGCTGGCCGTTGTTACCGTCCAACTGTTGCCCATCATGCAGGAATGGCATTAGGATATAGATATTTAGTTCTTGTAAGTTGTTAATAATACCACCACGCAATTCGAATGTTTGGGAGCTGCTCCTCGTGCGCCAGTATCCGTGACTTGACCTCTGACTTCGTAGTTTCTCCCGAAGTTGCTTTAGTCTCGATTTGGTTTTCACGAGTAGACAAACATAGAGCACAACGTCGACAAAGAGTACAACGCCTATTGTGGGGATAAAGACGTATCGCTTAAGCCACAGAGGCACGGCATCCATGACGCCGCACATGTTCACGCCCTTGTCAGTCTTCGGTTCCGCCGAAGCGAAGGTCATGGTGGACATGATGCCCGCATACAACCAGCAAATGCCGATATAGACTTGGGTCCGTCGGCGGCTGAACCATATTCCATACTTGTGGACGGGATGCAGGATCTTACAGTACCGCTCGGTGCAAATCAGAGCGATGTTCATCAAAGACACGCCCTGGGAGAACACAGAGAAGCCGGCCTGTATCTTACAGGTCACCCGAAACTGTAGCTCATCACTGGTCGTCGGCTCGCCGCCGGCAGACACCCTCCGGTACAGGGAATCGGCGAACGAGGCCGTTACGGTGAAACTAGCCATGCCATCGGCGCAGGCCAAGCTCATCAAGCACATGTTGGCACTGCTGACCCCAAGGTGACCTTTCCTGTGGAAGGCCACCAGGATGAGAATATTGGAGCTAATTATCAGGGGCAAGAACGCCATCCAGATGGAGCGAAAGGCGAAGCTCACGTCGTCGTAATCCGTTTGTCTGGCCGAGGTATCCACCAGCCATGACGACGCTTCCGTGGTCGCCTGGGATGAGCAGGTCGTCTCGAATAAGGTTGTAAACCTGTCACTATCAGGCTTGCAATCAGAAGATAGCGCGGAGACCAATGCCATGCCGTCGCGTTCTGACCAACAGACTCGCTACGTTGTCGAGTTGAGCGTCAAATCGTTTGCGGATAATACATGAGTTATGTAACCGACAGTCACTGCTTCCTCTCCGCTTGGTGTCAGTGAGTCACATACACAATGGCATGCATGTTGCGTCGTAGACACACCACTGGTCTCAGCGTCTGGTTTGGTCTGACGATCCAGGAGTCGTGGCTTTCTCTTTACCTTGTTCGTTGGCCACTCGTCATCAATATCCAGATACCTTGTCCCAATATTCTGCAAAGCAATACCCTATCCGATCAACATTCAAACATTTTACAATGTTATACGAATCTTGTCAAAAGACAATACAGATCTAACTTGTGATATACTAGACCGAATATTAGTCCAATTATCAAGAAATCGTATTCGATACAATTTTAGCCCTTATTTAAGAAAATCCACCTCCTATATTCATAAACCACACTTGGCTGCACCAATAGACTTAACGCTTAGAAGAACATTTGCCGAGCGATTATCGGATCCAAAATATTCATGTGGATTTTCCGAATAAGGAAAGTGCCAACATGCTGACAAAAACTAGTTCTGGATCATGAATCAAGTCCACTGCGGACCCAAGCGGCTAAGATAAAGAGGCACTTTCCGTGCGTAAGGTACGTATGGGTTATGAATACAGCCCCAGGGGTAGGGGCGGCATTTCTAAACCACACGTAGATAAACCATGCATACATACATACATACATACATACATTAGGCTGAGAATAACCACAACGGGCTGGTGAGTCTTTTACGAAATTGCACTCCCCCCCCCCTTACAGTGTCCTGCCCATGAAACCCATCGGCAAACAGATTGCTGCCTAGTTTGTATAAAGTTATGTACATATGGAGGTTACTCCGAATAGCATTGCTAACAACATGGAACCTCCTCGACATATACAGATTAACAAAAAGTTGACAATACGGACTTACATGAAGAAACAAATGCAAAGAGTAACGACAGGGAACAAAACAGACAGATCTACCATATAAGAGATTAATGCACTGGTTGGACGACACATTAAATATAGAGGACGTTTCGCTGAGGCTCTGTTGTCGAGTTTATTTGGATTTTATTTTAATTCAGTTATATTATTCGTAAATTTATTCGTGGTTTGTCGGGACACCATTCTTCGTTAAGGGGGGGTATGTAGCCGGTACTGAGTGCGGCCGGTACCAAGCGACGTCTGCCACAGTTTGGCGCCCTTTTTGTTGCAGATCAGTTCATTTGTTGATGCTGAACAGCAATTTAAGGTCGACATTTGGGAATTGTTGTGTCACCACAGGCAGGCCACAAATCGACAGACGTATGATTGATGAATGTATGTGTACTATTAGGCGCTTTTTTTGTAACTGTAACAAGTCTGATATTTTGTTACAGGCGTATGTAATATCCAACCAACTGACAGAGTGAATAAAGAATAAGGAATTCACAACGTCATGGATTTAATCTGTTAACATGTTAACCAACGCGATCCCCCTGTTACAACCATATGACGTAATTCTGGACTATTTTATAACAAAAACATTTGATGTACAATGCACAAGATGTACAATGGTTTCCACATCGTTTCCGCATGTACAGTTCTGACCTTATTGTACAGGTACTAGTTAAATTTCAAAATTCCACTCGCATTTGTGCAAGCGTTATTTGAACTATTTTGGAGCCCAATTGCAACATAAAGAAAGACATTCTACCGGAACTGGTGTCCAAATTGACAAGCAGGCAAATCGATAGCACGGTAACGATTTGCACATTGGAGTGCAATCGAGATTATTTGATTTGGTTGGGTTTTATTTCAATCTGCAATCGAGATTAGTACTTGCTGTATAATTGCGCCGCGTAGCAGTGTTATCCGTGTGCCATTGTGTCGCGGGCGGCAAACTGCAGCGAGATTTTCGAGTTTCCTACTGCTAAGGCGACGCGAGGCCGTGTCTTTTCGAGCTGTTATTTGTCGTGACCGTTCGTGTCTCGCCTGCAGCCGCCGTGCGATTGGCGAGACCCGTGTGGCAGGATGTGACAACGGCCGGGTGAAAACCACGCAGCGCTGGATGTCATTTGTTCTACATGCGAGCCATCACCCACTCGACGAGGCGGCTTCATACAGCCTCTACGCCAGGTCATCACCAAGGCTACAATCTGCAATCCCAGAAGGCTCTCCGTAATGGTAACCACACATACCACGATTTGTAAATTTTGGTATTTCATTTGAGAAACGAGTTTTTGTTTATATTTGGCTATTATCGTTTGTACGTGGTTGTGTGTGAAGCACAATAGTGCGTGCTACGCATAGGCCTACGTGATCAATGGTGTGGCTCAGCTGTTGGTCCTCCTCCTCAAATTATCTGAGATGATCATTACGATGACCATTAATATAACCACCAGAGGGGTCTTATTATTATTCTGACGTAATGTCGCTCATTTATTTAACGTTAAATTAACGTTAACGTTAACAGTAAACCATTTTTAAACGAATATTTAACGGTAGCGATCGGCAAAAGTCTGCCTTCCTGCCGCTGTACACCTTTTATCACCGCGTATTTCCCGAGAGGGTGGCCCCAGGTTCGTCCCCATTGGCACCAGTGTGGTAGTTGAAGTCATAGGACTTCAAGTTATTCCTGATTACAAGGCACGCACGCTAACCACTGCGCTACAGAAGCCGGCTTTATATTAGACCTGTAGCAAATGGTTCAAAGAAATAATATGTCATATAAGTAAAACCTAAAAGTGCGAGCGCAACTATATGTATATGTATGTATAATAATCGCTAATATAAGTGGATTCATAATGCATAACTTGCTACTCGGAAAGGTAATGAAAACTATGGGTGTTTAAATCTGTAATTGAGGTGGATATACATGAACTGCATGTCAAGTGGAAAAATGACATGCAGTTATTAAGTATATAATTATGTATTTGATACATATATACATGCACATGCCTAATATATAACACATATAATTTATGAATACCTATGCATGGCTTATAATAAGCCTAACGAATATTATAAATATATATATTAAAATAAACTCCCTCTAACTTAAGGTACTGATTGATACTAATGGCATGCAAATGAGGCTGATTTTCAGTCAAAAGTAATTTATTGGGAACAAAGTATTTTGTGATAATTTTAGTTTTCTTGTATAATATCTTTCATTGAACTTTTTTTAATGTTTGTGATTGTGCAGACTTGATTCTGACTTAATGCTGCAGGTGTTCACATTTCAGTACCAGAATGCGTATATAAGAACGTCAGAGAATGTACTTGTTTTCGTGCTAAGTAACCGCCATCAAACTCACCCACCCCCCTGCATCTCACCGCCCCATTGGCGACAGTGATAATCTCAGTTATAAATAACACTAACTGCTGTTGTTTGGGGAAGTTTCGCGTATGATACTTTTGCTCAGTCCCGTAGGTGGTCTTAATAGCGGGGACCTAATTGTCTGCCTTGACCTGTAAACAGCTGAAATGTTTGGTTGACGCTACAAAGTTCATTCCCACCCAAGGCAATGATGTACGCAGCAGTGTTGGGACAAGGGACATAAACCCATTTACAATTCGTCCACAAGGTACCGAAACGTATCATCCCTTTCAGTGGCAGATGGGACAAGTGCAAATCAGCTTCGCCACCAACTAGTCTGTCGGGCATGCGAGAAATCAGTCTTGTCAAATATCACAATGCACCGAGACCTGATCAAAGGCTGTCTTCTAGGAACCTCTCTTTGGATGCCATTAGGGCTGCTGCCCTAATGGCATGGCTGCTGCAGTGAAGGTTTCCACATGTGTCATGAGACAAATCATCTTTTACTGTCAACTCTGTTGAGGATAGAATTCATGTTTATCTTATAGTGAGACTGACACTCAAGGATTCAGAACGGGTATGTCACTATCCTTCTAAAAAAATGGTTTTCCATATTTACTTCCAAATGACTATGACAGGGAAATGATATGCAACTTATCAAAACCCTTACCTTGTATGGTTTTTGATGTCAAAGCTAGTCCATCACCTGACGAACCGGGCAATCTGAAAAACACAGGGGCGTCTAGTCCCTTGATTTGGTAGTCACATATTGTTTTGTCTCCTGGACTATTACGAGATTTATCCCATTCATCATCTGTTGATCCGCCTATGTATTGTGACTAGTTCTATACAATAAAAACCCATCTGTATACATGTTAAAGAAACCTTGTAAGGTCAGAAGTCTCTGTCGGTTCATTAGAACAATCTGTAGGTCGCACCAGTTTGATTGCCACCAATTTGTTGATTGCCACACACTATATACTACTGCTCGACAAACTACACGATAACGCAGAATAACACAGACTACCAGGAAGCAGGATAACATTGATTTATAAGGAATTATGTATCTTTGTGTACGTACCGGTACAATCTGCAGGATGAAGAAATACCCGGAGGGATACAGAGGTAACCGCACGATAGCACACTTCCAAGCCCGGAGCGGCGCCTCACCAGTCTTACAGGTGTGATGACATACACTAAAGTGGGTGCCGGGGACCTCGTCCACCGCAACCACAGGCGCAGGAGAGCACTGCGCATGCGCGCTTTCCAAGCCTGCTTGGCTTAAAGGCTATTTAGGCCCGCCACCTGCTTTCTGCTATCCTCGCTCCCCTCACCGGATACAGCCTTTTCCGCTCATCCACGCGATGTGTTCCTTCAAATAATACGTATTACATTACGCCATTTAACCTTTGATAACGAAGCGTTTCCGGCGCTATATGACCAGCCTGGGGTACTTCATAAAATATGTTATTGTATCATTTTGCAATAGAAATAACTGAGAGGAAACGTCGGACTTACTGTACTTACTCAATACCATATTTATTTAATAATAGGTTTATTGACAGACATCGTTATGCAGTTATTTCTATACTTAGGGTGCGTTATTGTTATTATGTTATTGGACGATCGTGTTGCATACATATTAACATCTTTTTCGGTTTCGGACAAACGTTTTCTTTATGTTGAATATTGCCTTACGACTTGAATATACTACTGTTGGTCGATGTCTTATACGGATGGTTCAAATATATCACCTTTGTACCACGATGAGAGTGTGCACGATCAACATTTACCGTCACGAACTAGTTTTTCATCAGTATGACTGTTTGCACCAGTGTAACATAATAACCTGTCCGGCCGTGATAACCTGTCCGGCCATGCTTCTTTCATGTCACTAACCCTAACCCGAACCCTAATACTAACCCAAACCCTAACCCTGACCCTAACCTAATCCTAACCTAACATACATGCGCTAATAACATAACAACCCCATTCGCTGCGCATGCGCCCACGTCAAAGTAGTTTGTCATGTATAACAGTTTATTTCAAAGCAACAATGAGCCCGAGGCGCTCGTGTTAAGAAAATGAAATACATATACAATGCACTCCGCTTAATTGCAACTTCCGTTTGTCAGCAAAAAGCTTGCAATTAACCGAAGTTGCGATTATCCGAAGTTGACGATTTTGACGGTACATGCATGTACGTGTAAACGTATGGGGTTAAAGAGCGATTCAGATACACGTATAGTCGCTACACATTCTTTATAAAGCGCTGCTGTTCGAATTCGTTTGGCCATTTTCGTATAGTGAAGCCGTATTTGGCGCCGAAGACTTTATAAGCCACAACAGCGTCTCATATGTTATTACGTCCCACATCACAGCGAGGAACAAACACCCAAGGATAAGGACATGCTTTCATGCATGTTGCAAAGAATTTCACATATGCACAACATCTCAAGTCTTATCGTCTCCATGATTAAAGGGAGGATCAGAACAGGTTACTGGTTGCAGGGCAATGCGGGTATGCACACTTCTTCGATTAGGAACATGATCGCTCCCATCACTTCTCTTACTGAAACATGCCACACGTTGCTCAATGCCAATCGCCCAAACGCAAAGCGACTGGAAGAATAACAAAGCATGTTGCTTGTGTCTGTTGGTGCAGGCGATAACAACAATGCTATAAAGGTGTTACGTGTCAGCCGATAGCGCATGGTCTCCATATGCCCGCTAAGAACACCTGGGTGTGGCCTCGAATGTTGCAATTATCCGAAGCTGCCGCCCATATTGCCGCTAACAACACCTTGGTGTGGCCTCGAATGTTGCAATTATCCGGCCCATTTTCAGGTAAATTTGCGATGAACCGAAGTTGTTAACATGGGAATATATAGGAAATGGCGTTTGGATTTGAGAATTGTTGCGATTAAGCGGAAGTTGCGATTAACCGAAGAGCGATTAAGTGGCGCGCACTGTACTGACATGTGACAGGTTCATGCGTTAATACACTATTCAGGTGCTCTCTTCTTACTGGCTAGATAAACATATTCAGACAATCTGTTCTGTAATTTCGTGCACTGTGACATGACTAGTGCTAAATATTTATCTTTATCTGGTAGTCTCTAAAACTACGGTTGGTTTAAGCTTTCGGAGCTTAATTAAAGAATACATACACCTGTTCTTTTCCACATTAGCAACTTGTGATGGAAGAATGGGTAAAACAGTATATTGTACATATTGCGTACCATAAGAGGTTACCGATAGCTCTGCTTGTACCGTTTGAAAGTAACAATCGTTCGTCCGCTGTGTAGAGAAGTACATGAACGCCTGGATATCTCCAGCGGACTGCTGGAACCAGATATCCCCCATTCCTAGCGACATTAGCCAATCACGTACCAGCAACGCCCAGTTACGTCGTCCTAACTCTAAATCTTCCAACAGCCGCTTATACAATCGCTTAACATACCATGAATCATTCAAATATATAACCTTGACCCAGTACCTGATTATTTTTATCAACCTCTGAGTTTGCATGTCAAATCTGCTGAGTTCACTCCTAGCTACAGGATTTGGGGTACTTGTTCTAACCTTCAAAGATTTTTTCAATAATTTCATCCGAATTCGTGCGATTGCCTGACCCATATGGAAACCTCAAACTTCTGCACCATAATTCAGTATTGGGCTTATCAATTTGTCAAATAACTCTATATGATTGGTAGGACGGAAAGAGTGAAATTTACAGACATATTTCTCCATCTGGAATAAAGCATTCGTAGCTTGATCAGATGGAGTTTTCTGCGTTTGGGAAAATTTGCCAGAAAAAGACATTACAACGCCTAAATCAAACAACGTGTTAACTATGTTGATTTCTTCCCCATTGTGATAAATCCTGCTTTTACGTAGTTTTCCTCCTTCCATCATCACTTTGCTTTTGTCTACCAACTACCACTCGTCACAATATCGTTTTAAGGCATCTAATGACTTCGGTGACTTTTCCTCAGACTCGTAGACTAAAGCAGCATAGTCAGCGTAGAGCAATACACATAACTTAGTTTGTCCTATAGAGATCCCTTCTACCCCATTGGCTCCTAATATATTCCTTCATGTCATTTATATTCATAGAAAACGAGAAGGGAGACAATGTCTCACCTTGCCAAACTCCAATAGCAGAGTCGAAACTCTTGCAGGTCGTGCCATCAGAATGTAAAACTTTGCGCTTGACCTGTTCGTACATTTTTGATTAACTTAAACCACGGACACTTTCTATTCACTCCATCACAGGCTCTTCTGAGGTCGATAAAAGCGGAATATAGACGATGCCCTGTTCTAAAGCATGAGACACAAGACTTTGTGGAGTACAGATATCTGATCGACAGTGTCTTACGGAAACCTGCCTGCGTTTCCAACAGGATATCGTATTCTTCAGCCCAGTTATCTGGACGATTTTTAATAACTCGTGTAAACAGCTTGCCCAGTGAGCTCCATAGTCTGATACCTCTGTAGCTGCTAGCCATGTCAATATCGCCCTTCTTGTATAGCGGTATAATTAAACCTTCCGACCATACACTAGGGAAGCAACCTTTCATCAAAAGATGGTTAAAAAAATTCGTTATGGGGATGACCAGTACCAGTACATCAATTTCGTGTATAATAAACTCATTGATAATCATATTATATCCTGGAGTCTCGTTGAGTTTAATTACGAGACCGCGTTACGGATATCTTCAAACACAAACTCAGTGCTAAGCTGTAAATATATTTCGTCAACATCACCATCTAAAAGGCTTTCTCGTCAACGTCATCCACATCATAGTCATCTGACCAACATCGATACCAACATTCATGGTTTTATATTCTGACAACTTATTGACTTTATAGTTTCACGTTCTTCGCTTTCATGGTTTTGAAAACAATCTGCTCAATCACATTACTTGATGTCCTCAGGGGTTTATTAATCAATTGAACGTTTCAACATTGACTGCATTCATGGTTTTATTCATATCTACTTGACCCTTAATCATCTTTGCAATTGTTTTATCTACAAGCTACAAGTAGGCCTATTGATACTTTCAGGGTCTTAGTATTGACTCTTAAAGTATTTAGATTGAACTTAACCAGTATGGAACGATATAAGCCTTACAGGCTGAAAGTGCCGCTAAAACCCAAGCAAATCAAATCAAATCATGGGTATTTAAACCATTAAGATCTTCATAAATGACGTGCGAAAAAATTGTATTCTTACGTTTCGATTTCGCTCCTTTAATAACTTCCAATATAGTTTGGCGTTGTTATACCGAGCTTGAAGTAGAGCCAGTGTATTTTTCTTCTCTCGTTCTCACTTATGAGATCAAACTCCGTAGGTCTCCGTAAAGGCCTTTCTAGCCGCTATCATATCACATCTATCCTCATCAGATCCGCGCTTTCTCTATAAATTCAGACACCTCATGAAGCTGTTTCGTTTTTGTTTAACAGTCGCACTGCAGCATGCTGGTCTAAGCTTTCGCGTGTTGCTTGTCGTGCTTTTAGTTCCCGTCAGGAAAAGAGGTATAGCAACGCCGTTAATAACGTCGGTGAGATCGCGTATCTTATCCTCAATTATTTTTGCGCGGTTACAGGAGCCAATGTCTGGTACACTTTCTGCAATGGTGGCCAGTTTGTCATTAAGCGACGCCACGTGTACATCTCTCTTCTCCTGTTTCCAAACTAATTTAGGCCTACATTTATTCACATCGTTCTTGGCAACAAGTGTGGGATTTAACACACATCAAAGCGCGTTATGGTCTGACACTTTTTGCGCAATATCACACACTTTAAAGTTAACCAAATCTTTTAACAGGTGTGATAAACATATAATATAATTGACGACACTGTTGCCTCGGCTCGAGTGAAAAGTGTACTCACCAAGCCCTTTCACCGATTCTTCCATAAAAAATGCGAATGTGACAAGCTTTACACAAATCTAATAGCTTTGTGCCATTTGGCGTTACCGTCTTGTCTCTAGAATATCTAGTCATTTAACGTGAAGAAAAGCAGGGACAGATCAAAACTGAGAAAAATAACCAATCTTGGATCATTCTCGCATGTTGTGTCCTCCCGGTTTCCCACTTCGTGTTGCGCGTGCCAAATGAGGTACGTGGGTAAAAGACAAGTCTTGCGCTACACGGCCGCACGCAACTTACCCCACCCTGTTTGGCCCCGAGCCACCATGTTCCCCATACAATAGTTTTATACATCACTCTCTGCCTTCGACTCACTCCGCTAGGGCTTGCGTAGCGCCACCGTGCGGGGAGCTTGGTTACTTCTATTCATCTCGTGGTCCCATCTTCTGACATTTTCGCCCAATTCCGAGAGTTCGCATACTCTGGCCAACTTAGAGGCTAACATTGTCATTTGTTGGTACCACGATTTGGTTCAGGTCCAAGTTGAACGTTCATAAAAGATAAAAATAAAAGAATTTGTTTAAATGGGAGCTTTCAGTTTTATTCCTCGAAGTCGCCATGAAAACGTTGTTCGAATTAGCAATTGAAAACTGAGATCCGGCGGGTTTCTACCTAGGAGCGTTGCCAATTCGTGGAAATTCTTCAATTATGTCACAAGATAGACAGGTGAGCTTTGGCGCAATGCGTAAGCATCGGTTCTCGATTTGTTGTCCTCATGGCTGAGTCTTTATTGTTGAAATGAAGCCAACGAGCAGAATCTCAATGAAAAAGCCAGAAGCGGATCTAGTGTGGAGGAGGGGAATGGGGTTAGAGGGGAAATTCGTTATTGTGAGTCCTTCTGAACCCTGAATTACTCGCCTTCATCAACTTGAACGATGGTCGTTGACACAAGTTAGACCCTTCACTCTGTAGACGCTAGTCAGCGGTACAGCTCATTTCAGACGAGGGTTTGACGAGCTATCCCCTGCCGTCACCAGCATGGCTCCAACAACAATGCACCGACATGTCGGGGCTGCTCTTTAACAGAAGCCCTCTACTGCCCCCCCCCCACTGTGTGGGAGAGGCACAGACTAAACACGTTCTCCTGCCTTTTGTATATGCTTATAATAAAGCTCATTCATTTACTGTTTACTTGAAACCGTATGGTAAGTCTAGAAAGGGAATCTCGCATGGGCGTGATCGATTCACCTCACGCTTCAGCCGAATCCTTTTCATTGTTCATCGCTCCAACAACAATACACCAACATGTCGGGGCTGAACAGAACCCCTCCACTGCCCCCCCCCCACCACCCTCCGCCGCGGACGGTGGGAGAGGCACAGACTAAACACGTATGCTAAGTGGAGGAAATAATAACCTAATTAAAAGCTAAATATAGCTTAGAAGGTCCCTAGCTCAGTTGCTAAGCATACTGAGCTGCAGATAAACAGGTGGTTTCCTCTAACCCCATTTGATCGCCCCGGGCAGATTCTTGTCCCAATCATTTATTTAGGTGACGAACTGGTGACGGTTGGGCATAGGAAGCCAGTGGAGACTCCTGACAGTTGGGCATAAGGAAACCAGTGGAGGAGATAAACCTAGCCAAGAATGAAGATTATATGAATCCAATGATCGAATTTGAGAATAAACCAATATTAACTCTACAATGACACTATCGGTCTTACATCCATTTGACATTAAGGAACGTAACATTTCACGTGCAGAGAAAGCAGCTTGAACACGTACCAACATTTCATTGTTTAGCAGATTCCTTCCCGGGGCGTTGCATTTCTTGATTACAGAGTCTAGTTGATATCGCAAGTGTTCAAATAAGTGTCCTCCAGACACTTTGTCATGAATGTCAGTGTCTATTGTAGATGCCGTTTTAACCACAAACTTTTGTCAATGCCTATTTGATATGCCTTTTTAACAAACAAATTCAGAGAAAATGTTTCTCAATGACCACAAAATCGGGCACTTTTCTCTCGCTCTCCAAATACTCTCTACGGCATAGGCGGCGCACCCCCACCACGTTAGTAATGTAGTGCCCTCCCCCCTCCCCTCGCGCCGCGTTTCTTGTTCAGAAATATGTGAATCGAACAGGCCCTAGAATTTGGGTATGGTCGAATCCGTTCATTAAATTTGGTCGAGGCATTATATATATTGGCGGGCTTCGGCTCGCTCAGAGGAGGACGGCAAGTTGACCATGGTCTGCATTATAAGGCTGTCCAGGTAAAGATTCGCCAGACATGTGGAAGAACCACGCTACAGTCGCCTTGTGGTTGAGCCAACCGCGGCGAGTGACTATTAATGTTCGGTAAGGGCTATTGGAACCGCTTTTGAATAGACTAACCTTTCAAACTGGGGGCCCTGGCCATGCCTGGACTGCATGCAACATCTCCGGTGTTGCTTGTGATATCACGCTAACAGGCTGTCATCACCACAATATAGCCCTCTATGCTGTTGACTGCATAGCTTCCACTGTAATCTGCTGAACTGCAGAACCGCGTCAGCTTCAGCCTGGCTAGCTGTCGCTCTCCCTTGACCATGCTTTTCCGCCATACTGTCTTGTGATCTTCTCAGAGGTCTGATAATGCTACTTCATTCACAATATCAACACCTCTGTCTTGGCTTGTCTTCCTTTTCCTTTTCCTCAGGGCTGATCCGGTATCACTGGATAGTGTTATAAAAACACCATCCCACCGCTGCCACCAAAACTGCAGCGTGCCGAGGGTGTAATCGGCCAAATCACACCGCTGCCACCAAAACTGTAGCCTGCCGAGGGTGTAAGTGGCCAAATCCCACCGCTGCCACCAAAACTGTAGCGTTCCAAAGATGTGTTTTTGGTGTTATTGGAAGGGGGGCGTTTTAAGCCTCGATATTATTAAGCATTCTCGGTTGCCTCAATTTAACCTAGCTAAAATTACAATAAGGTAATAAGAAAGTAGTTACAATTCAAGTGATTTATTCGCTGCCACCACATACAAATGTATGATCAAACTATCAATATAACTGGAATATATAAATGGCATCACCCTCTCGGTAAATATACTGATAACCATATCACAAAGAACCACCAATATCACAAACAGAAATATCACTGTGCATGCTGCATAAATTGTCTTATCCCCAAGCTAATTATGGTCATGCCACTGCGGATTCCTCTCAACATACCCCCAAAATACAGCTCTCTGACCTGACCTGGCTTATTCTCTCATTTTACCTTCCACTACATAAATCCTTATAAAAGAAAATGGAAAGACTCGCGCTGATGATGCGATAAGAAAAGTGTAAAGAGGTGCGTGGATACTGCGCTAAGAGGAGAGGGTAAAGAAGTGCGTGGATGCTGCGCTAAGAGGAGAGGGTAAAGAGGTGCGTAGAGAGAGCGCTGAGAGAGTTAGAGGTGCGCTGATGCTGCGCTGTCCCTCCCACTCCAACTGACTTTCTGGCTGGAATGCAGGGCCTGCAGGACACTTCGATACGTTTCTGTGCCTCACTTTTGCAGCGCCGCATGGCATGCGCCTTGCTGGCTGCAGCGCGGCTTGTCCAGTGTGTGTGGGTATTGAAAGTAATGCGGGCTATAGCGCTGGCGCAGGCGCAGGCGCAGGCGCATCCAGTGTGTGGAGGCCCATAATAGCGGGTCACGCACTGTTCTAGCCCCAGTCGGCCTTCAGTGCAAGTTAATGTCCAATAAACACGACATTACCGGATAATAATGTTTGAGACGAAGCCCGATGACCCATATGGTTATCCGGTAATATCGTTTTTCGAGGACAGTAACCTATGTAAAATCCACGTCCCTTTGAAATGGACACACTACATTACAGAAAAAGAATCTCGTGACGTGAGTGACGTCACCACAACCAGCACCGTTTCAGTGGCTTTACAAAAAATCAGCATCGGTTATTGCAGATTGTGGGCTGTTGGGATACCCCACGCATTGCATATCGTGTCCAATGTTCTCTGTTTCAGCGATCTTTGTGTGATGCGGAATTATATCTGGTGACGACAAATACAAGCCCCCATTTGTCTACATCTAAAAGAGGGCATATAGAGAATGAGGAAAAACTACGTGATTTTGGTCAGTGAAATCGAAATGTTTGGTTAAAAAGGGCATCCAAAATCGACACTGACAGTCATGGCAGTGTAAATGGAGGTAATGATTTGAACCCTTTCGAAAGCAACTGGCTAAGAGCTGCAATTTATACGTTATGCCGCAAAGGGATCAGGTGACGTATTTGTCACAGGATTGCCGAGGTTGGGTCAGTCGATCAAAATAACAATCAAAATCACAGATAAACTATTAAACTTTTATACAAAAATATATAAATTATATGCGAATGACACAGGGTATGAAAATTATAATACAATGGTGGTACATCATCAAGTAAAAAAAATAATGCTTGGCTTTTCTTCGGTTCAGCCACAGTAGTTCGCCTCCAGACTGTCGGGGCTACAAGAAAAAATATGATGCCATTGGCTTTTCATACCTTAAAAATACCCAATGTTCGAACTAATTAAAGTATCTACTCAAAAAAGGATTTCCCTATCTATTACACGGCTTATAATAAACAAACCTTAAAAATTACATTTCATAAATCTCCTGTCGTTAAACAAACAGTCTATCACATAATAAACAAAACAGATATCTTCAACGACATAAGTGTACACCTGAGTGATTGCATTAGGCCGGGGACTCACATTTCCTGACTTGGGTTTTCAAATAAATAAAACTTCGTATCAGCAATTCTTCTCCACTGTCTCTTCCAACTTCTGTATAAACTCTTCAAACCTCTTCTTTAAACTTCTTCTCCCTTACAAACATTAATTCCACTCTCTCTCCGTCTTTCTGTCCCTCGGTCTCTCTCTACCGGCTTTCACACCGAACATCAACATCTCTGTGTGTGTGTACGCAATATATTCCGTAATTTTTTGTATTACCAACCTCTTTTCCATGTCAAATAAGTACATTCTGTCTTGAATTTAAATCCTGAAAGCCTGTGGGCTATCCGGAGAGAAGCAATTTGGTCACCGGAGCAGAAGTTGGTGGCCGGCTTTATATCCCTGCGCGCCTGTTCGTCGTTCGGTATTTTGTGTGTGATGTCGACCGCGGCTTGCTATCACGTCCGCGCGCGATAAAAATAGACCGCGCAGTTTTATGTTGACAAGTTGGTTTTACAGACTCAAAGAGATATAAAACATATGCATCATAATTTTTTAGATACTTTTAGTCTTGATTCTAAAATGTAAAAAATCTAAGATGGCGCATGTAAGTATATTGCTTTAAGAATATTAATATTGTGACAGTATTGCTCATCGGGTTACGATTACTGGATACGTTCAATCCAAAACCGTAGTGCAGTAACTCTCTAATGAGCGGAGTTTAATTACTCACTCAACTCGGGTGCAGACTTCGCACTCGTCCCGGGCACTCGTGATCCTACTCGAGTCAATCAGGACAGCGATCTGCAGCAGGCCAGGCGGTGTGTGCACACTCCGCGGCTCACCAGCTGCCCATCAACGTCTTGTACGCCAACAGGAGGACCCAAAAAATGCATCGTTAGCCAAGCCAGTGTACCGCATGAACCTACCCAGGGACGTCAAATGACATGCATGTAAAAGGCCCTTCGATATTATAAAAAAAACGTAGTTCTGATGTGCTGGCTGACGACGATGGTTTTATTGAGCAAGAACCTCTGTCAGGTCATATCCTGTTATGCCTCTCAGCGCCACACGAAGAGAAAGAAGACTGAGCACTGGTGCCAACAGTGAGCGGGGAGGAACAAACAAAACAGCCATGTAACAAGCATGACACCTGGATCCGCCCCTGGGGCCGTATTCATAATCGCCACTTAGGCTACGCCACTAGACTTAGCGCTAAGTGAAAGATTTCTAGAGCGAATATCGGGTTCAAAATTCATAAGTAGTCACCCAAGAAGTGGATTTTCTGACTAAAGAGAGTGCCGAAATTATATTGAAGACGATGTCTGAATAATGAGCACCACCACAATGAGCTGGTGAGGCTAAGACGAAAATGCACTTTTCGTGCGTAACTTACGAGAGGATTATGAATACGGCCCCTGGTCTTCTGACAGATTAGACAAAACTAGTAGGAGGCTCAGTCGCGGGTGGGTCTGCATGAGTGGGGGGACAAGACTCCTGACATCTGAGTGTTGCCGCCCCCCCCCGCCCCACTCCGCCGCACCGGTGAACCCCTTGTCATGTTTTAGGTCATTATATATGGGCCTATCCCCTTGATGCGCTCCTTAATATCTGAACAATGAATTGAAAATGTTGGGGAAGGACTAGCTACTTTCGCATATCGAATTTCGTCGATTTCATTTATATCAATAATACGTTGTTCAACAAAAAAACACTGTGCGGGGTGATATATCTCTATATAAGCGTATTTGCTGTCATTGTACTTGCAAATTGTTACGTTTGGTTGCACAAGTATCCTCTTGCCGGTGTCACATACGGAAATGCCCCCCCCCCCACCCCCACCCACCCATTTTTCCCTTCTGATATTTTTGGAGATGGTATGCATTTACTGAGCCGAGGAAAAGGCCAGGAAATATCCTATATATCATATAATTGCGCCACAGCTAGGGCTCACAACAAAAATATTTTCTGCATTTTTTACATTGCGAATACAACAAATGCTCAATGCTTGGCAGTAAATGTTACATATATTACATTGGCAGCATCATGTACAGAACAATCTACTTTTTTCCTTATACTGTGAATAACGATACAAAACAATTGCATTATCAAGCAAAAGTTTCGTGCATAGGCATACTCTTATAAAGATGCACCTCATCTTCTAAATAATTCATTGATCATATTGATCACCACATATCTGTACATCATGGAACGGTACCGGTACTGACAATCCAATGCAATGTACGCCATTGCAATTAGGATGTTATATAATGGCACTTCTCTCAATGACAGGCTTGTGATTGGCACACAGAAGTAGGGAGAAAAGTAAAGAAAAAGAGGGTTCAATTACAACAAATTAGTGTGCTTGCCTGAAAAAAATTCTAGCCTTTCTGCAGTTCATTACTTTTCGAGATACCTCTGAACGCTACCACAGGGTGCATCATGCATCCACTGTTGTAGTGAACGGTTGAGGGGGCACAAAATATGCATGTATGCAGACTGTTGCGAAAAACACAAATCATGTACAGAATAATGGGGCCATAGCAACACAGATCTGCATATTGGTCGGATAATCGCAAAACCTACATATTAATAGGTGTATAAGAAAGCATGCATTTGTACAGATTGGTGGGACCAGCACAGCATCGACACACTGGTGGTAAAAGCACAACACCTATATATACTGAATGGTGGGGTCATCATAAAACAGATATTGGTGGGTCTATATGGCATCACATATTCATATTGCTCCGACCATCACAAAGCATTTACAAAATGGTGGGTCATAACAAAAGATATATGCTGTCTGGAAGGACCATCACAAAACATACAGCCTCCTTAGGGTGTGGCATCACATATGCAGACTGGTCGGACCATCATAATCGTTTTATATACACCATCATGGGGGTATGACAACACACAAAAGCTATCACTGCGCTATCACTGCACACTGGTAGTGAAATCACAACACATATGCAGACTGGTGGGGCCATCACAAAAATATACAGTCCGGTGGGGCCTTGCCAAAAATGGGTGAGACCGTCCCCTGTTGGGGGCATCGCACAACATTTGCATACACTTTCTGATGTCCCACGGTCTGTCCTACCCTCCACAGTCAGTGCCACAGATCATAGAAAAACGTCAATATTCCATACTGGTCAACATTGCAATAGTTACGAGGGTTCTAGTTACAATCACAATATAAATATAATGTGCTCATGAAGGCGCATTGCGCATAATGACAAAATAGTTTTCGCCACTACTTTCTTCCCTTTCCTTTCCCCTTCCCTTTTCCCTTTCCCTTTCCGCTTCTTTGCTCCGGAAGAGCAGGTGCTGAACACACAGAGCAATACCATGTAGAGGTGGCTTGTGTGAGGAAGGCTTCTGTCCCGGCAATCCCTACGCACCTATAATGGTACCAACGCTCGCATCCATCGCATCCAATACGGTTGTCACCGACATCAGTGGGCGCATAGGTGCAGGCTGACGAACAAACACCACATGGATACAGATCCGTTACACTTCCACCCTCACTCTCAACTTCCTGCCTCTGACATGTACGTTTGTTAGCAGTAGGTAACCCAGGTCTTAGTTTTTTTTTTTTCCTGGGCAATTCCTTCTTGAATTTGTGTGTCACCTCCACCAAATGTATCTTGGCAAAGTGTTGACAAACAAAGTCATAGAGGTCGCTAAACATAGACATGTGAAGGTCGCTTTCTGCTGCATCCAGACTTTCGTCAAGAAATACATCAAACCACATATTAATTAATGTTACGTCATGCTGCAACTGGGTAGTAGTATGTTGAAGCATGTTGTCCAAATGCAAATTCATATGGGCAACAGTCTGGATGGCTTGTAATTTGCAAAACAAAGAGCAGAAAAAGTGAAAGAGACTGACGTGTCCCTGACGTGAGTCAAGCCCCGACTTTGTCCTTGTTTAGCGTTTACTTCGGCCAAACTCTGCTGGTATTGAGTTGTTTCTCTCGCAACGGCTTCCCTAATTCTCAAACCACAGATCATTTTATATTGGGAACGCAGAACACGCAGATGCGCCAGAAGCAGAGGCTGTCATCTTGCGCTCAATGGCGCCCTTTAAATGTTCCCTCATTTTATGGATGCAGGCTCCAGCTAGATAGCGGATTTTCCCAGTCATGGACGTACTGAGGATCTCCTCAGTGACGCCCCCTACCTCAGCTAATTTCGCCTCCTGGTCCTGCTTAACTTGCAGCACCTTTTTGGAACACAAGTCGTTCCAGAGGCGGAACACGATCCTGCTGATTATTTGCGACAGTATTGGCGTCCACCGTCTTTCTGCTGCCACGAGTGAAATCATTGAATGTGCACAGCATGGCGAGGATATTCTGCAGAACTACTGACACGTGATCAGATTAAAGCATTAAATAGTCTGCAACCTCTACCAGTTCCTTCTGTCTCTTGCTTACGACGTTTTCAAACGAGACCAAATCTTTGATGAACTTTTTGAGAAGGAAAGGGAAGACAGGAACTAATATTTAAAAACAAGTTACCGACATTCAACTGTGCATCAGGTACATCCCTGGACACTGGTGTACGAACACCTGCAGACGACACCTTGGGGGTATTGGTCGCGCGCAGTCTCTGAATCTCACCTGCCAGTGGAATAATAGCATCATTAAAACATGAGCTACACAGCATGACCACTAACAGACAGCCCAGCAACAAAGTTGGTTTTCTACGTCGTTCATTTTCATCCAAGTTCATCAAAGTTGATGAATCATCGACTTGCTTAAAGCGTTTTGTTGAAGGCGCACTGAGCAAGGAATTATCTCGTTTTCGTCATAACTTTCCTTTTTCCAAAATGTTAATTTCAGGCATATTATGAAAAAGACGTTATTCCTCGTGCTTCTCTATTTGATGTCCGTTGTTTTTTCTTTTTTATGTGTCGCAACATTGCCATCTAACTGTCAAGCTCATCTGTGTCAGTTTCCAGACAGTCCAATTTCTCAGCAGTTCCTTCTTTTTTCTAATAGCTCAACGTTGTTATTTTTCTGTATCCTAGCCTAGATCCTCCAGTTGATCGTCTATGGACGCGAGGGTGACATCTCGACTAGTGGTTGTGGCTCTGGTCTCACATGTACATTGTCGTTATTATTCCCTTTATCGCTCAGGAGGCGGCCAGTAGTATCAACGTTGTACTGCGCGATGCAGTTAGTGTAGTAAACTCGTGAATATTGCACTATCTACTCACATCGTGTTCAATGCCCTTAAAGGAGGGCTTCGGTTCAGAATACACCCATCGAAATAATGTATAACCATGAAGTATAAACACAACGCAGTGGGTCTGGGCCAGTAAAATGACGCGCAGGCCACAGGTTGCCGCCATGTGCTAAAAATAATCCGGCCGCGCGCGATGTGAGCTAGGCGTCTTCCTCGACCCCCATCCCGCTCTGACCGACCTTGACCCCTGGCCGTGACGACACGGGGGCTTGTCAAGTCTGGCTTTAGTCGAGCTTGCCAGTCAGGTGGCAGGGCTTTAGCGCTGATTGGCTCCTGCGCGGTTCGTTATTTTTGCTTGTTAGTGTCTTGCTGTGGGATCTAAGGTATCAAAATGTCAACCTGTTGTGCACCGAATTATAGGATAACCGAGAAGGCAAATCCTGGTACATTTTTAGCAGCCCTGGAAACAACCGGATCGCTTGCAAATTTGGATGCAGAAAATTGCAGTCGGTAGGCCTACACGAACTAGCGCCATCAGCTCGTATATGATCAAATCACTTTGAGGAACAATGTTTGGTGGTTGAAGCGAAATAGTAAGCATTTCATACATTGTCAGTTAATAGCGCGCAAGTGCTAAGCTTACCCTGTTAACCGTTTGTACCGACGTTCAATACAATTTTATCTCAGCTTGTCTTAAATATAAACTGGCGCCACATCCGTACGACAAAGTAATAAGCTGTAAGCATATGTGACCTGACAAATGATAATTTTAGTTTATTATTTTATTCAAGCGATTAAACTTTTACATGTTTCATTTCTTAATGCATGAACCAGTATTAACTGCAAATTATAGTTCCTATTGCAACAAAATCTAAATGTAAAGCAAACTGGCGGGTCGCATGAATATATATTCCTATGAGTTGAACAAATATCTCTGTATGAAGGGCCTCATCGGGAAATAAGGTGTGTTACCATCCATATAAAAAAACATCATTTTAAATGAAACTATCTCAATTTTGTATGCCTAAAGGGCATTGGCCGAGCTATGAAATCTTATTTATGACCTATCCTAGACTGGGGGTCGATCCAATCCCCCTCTTTCTTTCTCTTTCGGGGGAGGAGAGGGGGGTGGGGTGGCATAAGGGTGGCATAGGATACGGTACCTAGTTGTCCTGTACCTCAACAGCTTAAACATCTTATATCTAGGGTTAGATGGATTGCAGAGGCTGTCAGGTAACCAAAATATGAATGGGGGGGGGGGGGGGCTAACATTTGAGACGGATCACATATCTATGTGTCACATGAATGCCCGAATTCCATTATTCCTGACCCCCCCCCCCCCCACCGCCGCACTCACCCGCTCACTGGTCTCACTCTCAGACACCCCATGTGTCTGAGAGTGTTCGATGGGGGCTCAGGGATATTCGATGGGGGCTCAGAGATCTCATCTGTTTGGCACCGAGATCTACTGTAATACTGAGCAATTATCTAACCGGGAAAGAATATTTTACTGGCAGCTTATTTTTGGATCCCCCCCCCTCCCCCCCTACCCCATTCTTGCATGTTGCATCCTGGCCAGACATTCATTACCAGAACTGTCTCTTACATCCCTGACTGCCGGTCTTACGGCACATATGCTGCTTAGAGGCAGGCCTGGTAAAGCCAAACACTGACCACACGAGCACCAATCCCGCCCTCCAAGGCGACTGTCAGGTGTCGTGCTTTCACTTTATCCGGCCAATGTATCTTCTGGATCAGAGGCTTCTTAGGAAGCAGGCTGATTTGGTTCGGAGTCTTATAACCTCGATTCATAGGCATATGATACAATATTCTGGGACACCGCCATCACTTCGCAGCATGTTTATACCGTGTTTACAACTCCCGCGCTGCGGCCTAAGCCCCCATTGCGTGACGCTCTCCCACTGGCTGAGAGCGCAGAATCTAGGTCAACACCATGTTGGCTCAGCCGAGCCAGAGACGCTGCTATTTTAAGAGCGTTCTGTTGCATAGTAAGTGGCAGAGGTTTCACGGGCGCTTTAGTAATATCGGAAACGGGTGGTCACAACGTTGTTTATGGAATAAACTATGTAAACGCCGTCGTATTTTTTGGACCGAAGGCCTCCTTTAAGTGAAGGTTCAGCAGAAGACCGGCAGTAAGCTACCATTATTTTCCACTTCAAATGGATGGACGAAGTTTGATATTGCATATGCGTTGTAGGTGTGCCCCTTACTTTTTGATCCATGTGTAGTTTAATCCGAATGAGGGCGGGTGGTAGGGAATTTTCACCATCGTTCGAATAGTGGGGAAAGGCAAATTTCCTTACTACTTGCAAGGTTATGGTATGAGATAATCACCCGTTGCTGGATAATACTGACTGCATATAATGTAAATCATCGACCACACGTCAACGTGAAATATCGTGGTTTTGAAAGTTTAACTGCGTTTATCTTTTAGCGGGTTTTTACCAGTAGACTAGCCTCTGGTAACGCTTATCTGCGTCACAAACATAACCGGTCTATTTCCCTTAAATTCAAGAGGTAAGCGTACAGATCAAAATATATGCAACCCACCGCATTTGTAAGAAAGAATCACTGGATATATGGCAGTGTCTCTTATATCTACGGTCAAAGAAGTCTTCATGATTGGAACACCATGGTCCCATATCATGGCATACGATTGGGTACGCCAAACCGTGAACAACAGTAAAAATTGCACAGTGTAAAGCAATATATATGCTTAGATTACAGGGTAAAGGGGTCTGGGGGGCAATTACTTTGCGGCGAGGCTGATGAGCCTTCCAGCTTCTGCCCACTGTGATGGGTAGTCATCCTGGCACTGCAGGGCGGATGAAGCCTAATACTGATAATGGATTATTAGTAAGGAGTATCCGGCTGTCCCCCAGAGGGCTGGCTCTCATAGTGTAACCGCGCCTTTGCGTCCATGTAACCACCAGCGCATTGATTGTTAAACTAGGAGACATGAGGGGTTCACAGGGGACAGGAGGGGTTCACAGGGGACAGGAGGGGTTTTCAGGGGACAGGAGGGGTTCACAGGGGACAGGAGGGGTTCACAGGGGACAGGAGGGGTGCACAGGGGACAGGAGGGGTTCGCAGGGGACATGAGGGGTTCACAGGGGACAGGAGGGGTTCACAGGGGACATGAGGGGTTCACAGGGGACAGGAGGGGTTCACAGGGGACAGGAGGGGTTCACAGGGGACAGGAGGGGTGCACAGGGGACAGGAGGGGTTCGCAGGGGACATGAGGGGTTCACAGGGAACTTGAGGGGTTCACAGAGGACAGGAGGGGTGCACAGGGGTCAGGAGGGGTTCACAGGGGACAGGAGGGGTGCACAGGGGTCAGGAGGGGTTCACAGGGGACAGGAGGGGTTCGCAGGGGACGGGGGGGTTCACAGGGAACAGGAGGGCTTCACAGGGGACAGGACGGGTTTACAGGGGACGGGGGGGTTTACAGGGGATATGACTGGTATAATTAGGTTTAGATCGTGGCGGGCCAGAGGGATTTGTATGGTTTAATCCGATGGGACCATATTTATGCCTGTAGGTATACTGTTCGGGTATGAGGGTATTCACAAAGATGTCGACCGCCTTTATGCCTGTCAACAGCCGACCAGCCTCAGCTAACATGGCCAGGAGACGGGGGGAGAGAGAGAGTGGGGTGGGGGGCTTAGATGCCCGCTAGGTGCCGACCAGCCTCAGCTGACTGTTTAACAGAGACGGCAATCTTGGTGGATTTCACTTCAGTATAGTTCATGGGCTGGCTCGCACACATCAGTATTGGGGATACGAGGCGAAAGCAAACCATATAGCGGCCGTTTCCTGCATACTCATCGATAAACATAATTATAACCTTGCCACATAACTTCATGGAAACAGTTTCACACTTCATGTAGGCTGATATATACACATAAATATAGGCTACATATATAAACCCTTCAAAAAAAGTCCTGCATAAAAAGTTTAGCCATATCTTATGCATTCATGGAAAACTGTTTTCATTATCAAATTGAAGGTGCGTTATTCACCTTTTGAATGATACCAATAGTGTGAATTTCTGTCGAATGTGTAGTCAACCAGGAAATGTTGAAGGAGACGGGGGCGCTTCGTGAAAAAGCATAAAGTCTGAAAGAAGAAGACAATACAAACGTTTTCTGACTGAATTTGAAATTATTCGCGTTACTGAATAAAACACCTCCGTATCGAGTGGATCCACCGTACGATGCAACAACTGCCTCGCACCTCCTTCTCATGCAAGAAATGAGCTGCCGAATTCTAAGCTGGGAGATGTTGGCCCACTCCTCTAACAGTACCTGTCGGCAGTCATGAAGTGTGCTGGCATCAGTGATTCTCTTTCGAACAGCTCGCCCCAGCTGATCCCACAGATGTTGTATGGGATTCAGATATGGGCTGGTTGTACTCCCCTGTCACGGAACTCACTCCTCGAGTTATGTGGGGTCGCGCATTGTCGTCTGGGAGCACGCTGTCGGGACCAATGCCGTCCAGATATGGAAGGGCTACACGAGTCAGGATTTCGTCGCGATAACGTTGGGCGTTTAGATTTCCATCCATGATCACAAGCCTGGTCTTGCCTGCCACGGAAATGCCCCCCCCACCCACCCCCACACACACACCTTGACGCTGCTACCATCATAGGCTGTGACTCTGTCAGTGCAGCAGTCCGAAAATCTTTCTCCTGGTCTTCTCCACGCACACGTCCTGCCATCAACTTTGCGGAGGCAAAATCTGGATTCGTCGGAAAACGTAACTCTTCTCCACTGATTGCCATTCCAAGGACGATGTTCCCGACGCCAGCGTAGCCTTGCAATGCGATAAGCAGCAGTCAGAAAGGGCTTCTTTACAGATTTTCGTGCTCTAAGTTGGGCAGCATCCAGACGGTGTCTGACCGTCTGATCCGAAACTCTTCTGCCATGATGTCCGGCCACCCTTGCCTGTATGGTACTTGCAAGATAGGTGTATCGGTTTTCCTGGGGTGTCGTCACCCTGGGGCGCCCACTTCTCCGACTATCTTTGATATCACCAGTCTCTTGAAATTTTCTTCTCAATGTTGAAACACTGCTTTGACTGACACCTAAGTAAGCGGCGACATCAGCCTGGTTCCCTCCTGCTTCCAGTTGCCCTATGATGCGGGCCCGAACAATTTGCAAAATTGTTGCCATATCGCACACATCCACGGCTCGTAAGGCCTGACTTCCAGTCTTGAGCAACTGAACAAGGATTGAGTAATAAACATGGTAGCCAAGCTGTTCTTTGTCAAATTTTGGCACTTTTACTCGCAGACCCCCAGCCCATTGTCTGCAGTAGGCGATTACACAACTAACGCGAAACGGATGACAATAGCAGTGGTATCACAGAAAAGAGGATTAACGAGTTTTACGCAGTATCACATACACGTTTCGAAAACGCGCCGAAGTGAAAATATGTAACAAGTTTCGGGTCTATATATTTGTTGAATTGGTCCCACGCAAAACATATTTTACAGTTACATATTTTACAGTTACATATTTTACAGTTACGTATTTTACAGTCAATCAGATGTTAACAAAATGTTATTTCCGCAAGGGTTGATCTTACCTTAAACTCTCCACGTCGCAGGCCAGCTGCTGGCGTTGTATTAACCACATTACGCTTTCTTGCGCGGGGTGCGTGGTCGACCCGGATTCCCTGCTCTGAATAATTAAGATTGTCACGCCATTTTCGGGCCAAAATAACACATATTACGCGTTTAAGCGTCTTGTTCCCAACACGAAGGGATCGCTGTATATCTCGAAATGACAGCGTCTGCTGAACAGTGGCATTTCATACTCGTGGGACGTTGCATATGTCAGACTTTCCTTGAATCATCGAATTAAATGCATTAGTCCAGATGGCAACACTGTTTTTTGCTGCTGAAATGCTTACTTTCAGGGTTTTTCACTGACGCTTCAGCACTATATAGTCCGACGTTGACATTAAATCTTTCGTTTTCGTGGGTTAGCAAACCGTTCCAGTCGACAGTTCCGTCAAACTTCACTTCACTCCACTCAAGTCCAATCAAGCAAAGCTAATATAACCTTTACGCTGGAGGTGATGCTCCAACCGACGAACACTCACCCCAAGGACATAAGCCAGTAACTAGCCGAAGAGACCGCATCCAGATAGATACTATGTGGCCGTGTTTCAATTTCTAATGCAAAAAGCATAAACCCTTCGAAAGAAAAACTAATCACGCTCACTTTCAGTGTTACTTTCACTTTTTGGTAAGTTTGTTTTATCCTCTCATATTTGCAGATTTTCGGGGTTTCTATGCTGCATGTACTCGTTATTTTTTTCTACATGATTGATACATTTCAGGGTTGGTTACTTCTGACTGTTTCACTTTTATAAATCGTACCGGTATGGAATTTTATAGCCTTTTAACCTATTAGCGTTCGTCAAAGCCTATTCAAGATTTCATAATCTAATATAATATTGACAAAAAGTATGGATCAAAATCGAACCGTTTGTTCATGATAATGGACAGATGATTTTTTTCAAAACAGAGGCAATTTTGAGGAAAGCTTAAATCGTAAATATTTGTTTTCTAATATCTGTGAAATTGGGACATAAGATTAAAAAGTGCATTTCGTCTTTTGCCATGAATAGCGGACAGTTTGCTGTGCGCAACAAATTTTTTATGAGCATTTAGCCCACTTAAACCCATCCTCATACGTGCGTGAAGAAAAGCTGCCTCGTTTAGCTGGAATTCGTGAATTTTGTTTCGCCTGTAGCACTGGGTATCCTTCAGCTCACGTTTGAATACCTTAATGGATGACGATTTTTGAATTTTGGTTGATAACGAGTGCGAATGATATGAAGCATGCCAGAAGAAGGATTGGTTGACATACGCTTAACGAGTGCTTGGGATGGCTAGGTTGGGGAATTTCGAAGTGAATATCGTGAAATATGACCTACAAATGGAGGAAGTAGATCTGTGAGGTAGGTGGAAGCAGGACCGTGAATTATCTTATACAGCTAGATGACAGAGGGCAAAATACCGCCGCCGTAGGGCGAGGGACATTTTCGCGTAACAACTTCTCAAATGAACTATGTCTATAAGCATTTGTCACACCCAGCAAAGCCAGGCGCTGAACCTGTTCGATCGCACCAGTCTGCTTCATAGTAAGATTACCGCCATAGACACTGCTGCTATACTCTAAACGCGGTTTAATGTACGATTTATAAATTAGCAACTTGACACTCCTGTTGAGGGTGCCAGATACCTTTCTTAACCGATCTAGCATTTGTGGTTACCTCCTATACGTGCTTATCCCAAGACATTGTACTGCACAAGTACTGCACATAGTTTATTGTCTTACTTATACAGTTAAGTGGCGACATTCCTTTCATATACCCAAGAATGATATTCCTGTTAGGAGAGATATGGGGCGGTAATTGTTGAGATCATTTATGTGGCCCTTTTTATAAACTGGCACCCCATTTGCAACTTTTAATTTTTTAACTTTTAAGAAAAATACTTTTCGACAAAGTGGTTAATGAAAAGAGTAAGAGATCCCACTATCTCATTTTTTATTTTCTTAAGGGGATTCTCAGAGCTTGAGTCAATGCCACAACTTCTCTAACAGTCCTCTCAGACACAAGAGAAAATTTAAACTCAGCATTTGTTTTGATTTCATATAGTCATAAAACTTGATTGACGTAGGTGAGAGCCATTTTTTAACAAGATTTGGACCCGCTTGTAAAAGGACATGTTCGCATATGACCAAGCGATCTGAGTTCTCCTTATTATCGATATGGATATGTTTAGGGAGTTTTTTGTTCGTTTAAAATTTCTTTTGTGGCTCCCCAGGTTTGTTTTATGTTCTTCTTACAATTTACAAATCATCGTCCATCGAAATACTGTCGTTTGGCTAGATATATATGTCTCTTAACGATCATAATTTTAAATTAGTGTTTATCGTCTCAAATACTGGTAAAGATAGATCAATCAGCTTCAGGTTTTTATACATTTATCTCGACATTTAATAGGTTTAATAATACCTGTGTTATCCAAGGGTTGGAATTATGTTTCGTTTTACGAAATGTGATCTACTTTGTGGGTAAGTGCTTTGCTTTCGCATCTAGAAGAGCTTTTTTCAAATATATCATACTTTTCACATCGATCAGCTATTTTTGTCTAAAAGGGTACATATCTTCAGCGATCCTAAGTCATGCTGTAAACAAAGTATCGAACCTGCTACACGCGGACAAACTTTAATTATTTTCTTACGTTTAAGCCGAGGGTTAATGTACTGAACACTCGGAAAGTACGGCAGGTGATCAGACAAAGCTTTTACAAATATATATGCCTTCGATTCTGTAAATGTACTGCACATGTTGCAGAATAAATTATGCATTATTCGGAGAGCTTGCGGCGGGCAGGGTGAAAATAATGACAAATTCATCTTGGCGTGTAAAGATTTTAATAGCTAAAACTAATAATCTAAGTAATGTTGAATATCTGTATACAAAAGAGGGCTTGATGGTTCAAAGTAATAATCCAGTGTCAGGGTGGGTGGGAGGTAAATGGGACAGTCCGCGCGATCCGGTCCTGACGAAGTGAGCAGTAGCGTCTGGATCCAGTGCCTGCCTGCGTGGTCGGTCGGACGAGCCGGTGAATTTCGGCCAATCGGAGCGTCCGCTCGGGCGTGGTCCCAAGGGATCGTATAGTGCACCTCAATGGGCACGCGAGGTGCACGCCGTGATCAGGAGGGAGCCGCGGGTGAACCTGGGGTTAGGGGTCAGGCGAGGGTTAGGGGTCAGGCGAGGGTGATAGGAGAGGAGATGGTTGGGGATGAAAAGGGTGAGAAGCACCGCTTGCTTTCATAATGCCCTCTAATTACTACAGAAGCAGCAATTAGTACATAATTAAGGTGGATCTAAATTTAGACAGTCTTGTAGGCAGGGTAATTGTGGGGAAAACAAAGAAGAAGTTAAGCGTTAGTTTTCATATATCCAGCCACAGTTGACTTTTTATGAACTCCATTTTCCTTTGAGATATACAATGAAACCCTACAATATCGAAGCTGGAAGGATCCGCATTGTCGTCTGGCCAGCTTTCTTGGATATATAGAGCCTGGAATTTATATATTACGATTACTCAATTCTGCTCAAATTCTGTTAAACTTAGCTTCATTGTTCAATACCTTATTTACAGAGTCAACATCGACATATAGGGAATGCTGTAGCAAATCGAGTTCAAAAACATTCATATTCACTTGACCTTTTACTAAGAATCTCTGTCAAGGAATTAGGAGTTAAATCATACTCTTTATGTGAGAATAGTGAAATCTATATCATAGTACATTTGTCTAATCCTAGACAGTAAACAGACACACGAGGACGAAGTCTACTGAACTAGAAATAACGATTGAAAATAAATTCAGTATGCAATGCGCTTACATAGCATTGCTTGTGGACCCTATCCTATGTAACGAAACAGTATATGACGCAACAATTCTGCAAGGGGTTTACATTGTTGCAGAAACATAAAAGGAAACTGAATGCTGGCACAAACATTAATATGAATAAAACACCCTGCATGTGAGTTGCTCATAGAACTCATATGTCTAATGCCAAAGATCCGTATCCTACACGGGATTGTTGCAACGTTAGATACTTCTATTGTTTGGTTAAATTAAGATGAAATAAACGAACAAACGTGATTTACATATTCATAGACGGGTACTCAGAAGGCACAGTGGAAAGGGATTATTTTCGGCAATATAATTTGGGACCAAGTGCACATTAGCATAATGACTCGCCAGAACAGGCTACCACAGCGGCCACATAGCTGACCTTCAGTTTAACCAGGATGTCTCTACTTGCCTTGCCACATCCTGTCCTGGTGTTCTTCTCATAGTGTCAGCGTCGTTATTCCACCCTTGTTTAAGCTAGTATGGTGAGCCGATTGCTTGTGACGAGAGGAACTGTCCTTCTAGAAAAGCTGCTTTAAGGGTGGCACTTTCGTCGTTTTATCGCCTTTATGCCTGGAAGAGGTCGTCCGAACCATGTAGTGGCAAACCTAACGAAAGACACTGCGACAAATTTTACTAACCTGTGAACCGGTGTCTAACAAGGCTATCTTCTTTAATTGTAAATTTCCGACTAATTTTTGATTGGGATTTGAAGAACTTTACAACGGCTGGCCCCTCATCTCTGGGTTGCTAGAGTTTAACCGACTGCAAGTAGCTTTCTTGAGTCCCAGTTTAACACACTGTTAACACTTACCCTTCAATCGGTAATTGGTTGGTTGTATTGGTTAGGATACTGGTTGTTACTACTTCCTCTTTGTTGACCCGTCTCTGCGGATTATTCGAATGTGAAGCTTACCTTCTGTTCTTGTGAGGAGCTCCTGAACTTTAGTTAAATTGTCGATCAGTGCATCGAGCTTTTGCTCGTCTGTAACCCATATCCATATTGTGTCTTAGGGCAATCTTTAAGCGTGCATCCCGCAAACCACTCCACCTCGTGCGCTGTGTCACTGGTTAACGTTGAGGAAGAGGTTAAATTAAGATGGCCGATCACGTTTACGAATAGCAGAATCGACACTAAGGGTCTCATCCAAGTGTAGCACCACGTCCGCAGCTTGCCCACGCAACGACCCACGAATGTCTTGTAGCCGGCTAGGCGGGGCCCTCTACACTGGGGTCTCGTCTTATGCCAGCATTTCTGCCCGCCACTGCTCACAGCGGCCATCACACCCTTTGTACCTTCACCATAGAACCTGGACAACCGGATGCCACTGAATGCTGTCATGGGATAGGCGGCATAAGACATCGGGGATTGGGCAACTGGTGGCGGCATCTGTGGTACAGCTACAGTGTGCACACCCCGATACTGGGTACCTAGAGGGGTAAAGGGAGGGAGAGTTATGATAACTTATCCGCATATATACGCATATCGGACGAGGAATGCACCATATTGGCCCAAACAAAGACTCCTGAGGCAAACAAAGTTGCAAATGTGCCGTGGTCGACTTGGGAACAGCATCGCCATCCAATGAAAGGAAATGCAACTACCATTGAGTGTAATACATTGTGGTCCTTCGTCAAAGCTGGAGAACTATTGACAAGATGTCCGTCGTCGGTTGTTGTGAAACGTTGTGAGAAGAGAGACACGCGTATCCCACAACTTTTTTGCACATATGTCGTGGATGAGGCCAAGGTGAACCTTGTTTATTCTGACGCTCTGTTTATTAACAACGAGCGTCAAAGGGACAACTTGGCCCTGATGTCAACGAATGACATGCTGTCATTATCACCGCGACAGAGAGAGGAGGAGATATCTCAGCTAAATGATCAGATTGTGGGTGATACCATAACACATGTGGGAGCTACGGCCTTTGCAACTATCGTGCCCACCAAGACGCTTCAAGACGTCAGGAAGGCCTACCACGCCCTATTGCTGGATCCGAAGAGAGCGGGGGCGATGCACAATGTCGTGGCCTACCGCCTCCCTACCAAGGAGGAGGGGTGGCTGGACGACGGCGACCACGGGTCGGGACGACACATCAGGTACATCCTACGGCGTCCCGGCATTGACAACGCGGCCATCATCCTCACCAGGCGCTTCACTGACAGGTCGGCAAGGGGCGACAGATTTAAACTCATGGAAGCTGCAGTGGACTCGGCGCTTTGTCACTACAAGCAAACAAATGCCTCATAAACTATACCCCACGTCCCTGTTTTGCTGGATCCAGTCCGTACCATGGAAAGTGCATAATTGGTAGGTGAAGCCAAAAATGATTAATGAATAATGGACGTTTTTCCTTCCTTTTTAATATACATATGTAATTATTATTCATTTGAAGATAAGTAGTAGCGTATAAGATACCAGCGAATGTTCCGCGCGAGCAATCTAAAGGGCTATAAAGTCTCGTTCGATTAGACTTCCGGTTTACTCATTTTGGGGACAAACAAACGAAGCACGTGTTCGGAACGAGTTTAGAATCTCTGCGCACACTGGTATCCTGACTATCTGTGACGTAGGCGTGACGTGTATGTTACGCAAAGAGAGAGACTGGGAACCAGACTACCTGCGCAAAAGCCAGGCGCCGAGGGGTGGGTCCATTGCGGAAAGCCTAGCGCAATGATTATTCGTTTACGCCATCACAATGACGAATATTTGTTACGACGGGACAATACGACTGAGAAACTAACGTTTTTTTGCATTTCCTACGAAAACGAGGCATTATGAAGTCACACGGATTCTCCCCGGTGACAACGTTGGCGCAACGCTTCAAACAGAAAACTTACAAAAATGAAGAAACTTGGTCTTTTCGTGATCCAAAAGTGATACGAAAACATCCAACTGGTCTTATTTTATCTTTACCATGTGGTTTAATGACGCACCCGTGTGTTGTTACTCCATGCACTGCACATTTTGACAGCGGAATGGTTAAGTCGCTCACTTGCTCTCGCCATTTTTGTTACCGCGGAGGCACGCGAAACTCTGTGACGTCACTCTCTGTTTGGTGAACTTGCGAAAGCCCGGGTGCAGGGCTAAATTTAGAACGTTATTTTTAGCTTTCGAGTGTTTTGAAGACGGATTTTTCCTTGTATATTCCCAAAGTTCTGCGCTTCATCGCCTCCAAATATTTTAACGTATATCTCCCATAGCCATGTTTAGTGAAATGGTACTCATTGTCTTTAGAATAAACCTGGAAAGAAATTGACTTCTAGCTGCCTATGCTTCAACATGGAGCACGTGTGTTTGTTTGTCCCCAAAACTGAAGTCTCGCGGCCCGATCGCGAGAACTGTATAGCCCTATGATGCATCGTATGACTGATGACTCGCCCTATACAGGGGGGAAAAGACCAATTTCGCTTGTAAATTGCATCGGCCTGCCTCCGCTAATCGACGTATATTTCAGGCTATGTTTAATTTTGTTAGCACCACACTGAGTTTCTGGAGGTACATTGGAAGCTCAGTTCTTGTTATTGCCGCGACCCAATGAGCTGGATCTATTTCAATGTTAATTGTGTTTTTCGATGTTACTCTCGTTACCATGTTCCAGTGTTCCTCAACGGTAAACGCAAATGTAAACTGTATAACTTGTTCGCTTTACTTTCACAGTTCTCTTTGCTATGCTGTATAATATCTTTGTGTATTTTGTACCTTTCGCCCGCGGGTGTCACCAATAAGTATAAGATGAAGTATTTAAGCTATGGCTGCTAACAATAGAATAGACGTCGATATATTGAGTGAATTTGGAGGTGTAGAAAATAACTCCTTGATTGAAATATTAAGACTTGATGAGAAAAACCTTAATGATCGCAACACAATCGAACCGGAACCCATTCAGGATTTTCCATACTGTGATGATGCACTACTTGTGGAAACTTGTGCTATCAGTTAGACGATTATCAGTTAATTTCTCAGGGAAAATAATGCAGCACACGTGGTGGCCTAATGGTTTATCTAAATGCGAGATTTACATATAAAGTATTATTGCCCCCAGTTATATCAGATATATGGGAATGTCAGCTCATAGAAATGAGTGGGGCATCTTCGTTCAAGAAAATAATATTAGGAAATATATGCAGGCCACCCCGTGACATAAATGAAAATTATGTGTTATTCACGGAGGAACTTTGCCGCCTGTTACATGTCTATCGAAATAGTCGAAGTGAAGTTCTCGTTGCGGGGGATTTTAACATAGACTTGTTTAGATTAAATGAAAAACCAGTATACACGGATTATCTCGACGCGATTATCGCTTCAGGTTTCTTCCCCAAAATCACGCTACCTACAAGATTGTCTAGACACAGAGGCACGCTAATTGACAATATATTCTGCAAACTAAGTTCCAACATAATCAGCACAACAGCGGGAATTCTGCTAAAGGCGATATCTGACCATCTGCCATACTTTCTTTCACTCGACATCGACATTCGCCACACTATAAAAAGCCCCCTACATGTAACAACACGCAAATATGACCCAAAATCTATTGCTACTTTCCAAAAGTACATACAAGACTCCAACATACTTGGTAAACTTGACAGAGTAACCTGCGATCCTAACTCTAACTATAACATAGTAGATAGCATTCTAAGAGACGCAAAAGAACATGCTTTTCCTATAAAACAAGTCAAATTCAATAAAAGAAAACACAAGAAATCTGACTGGATTACCAAAGGAATAATAAAGTCCATAACTTTTAGAGATAAACTCTACAGGCAATTACAGAAGACTTTAAGAAATAGTGCCCAATACAACATACTTAAGGTAAACCTGAAAACCTATAATAACATCCTTAAACAGAGCATAAAAACGGCAAAACAAACGTATTATTGTAGACGTTTCAACCTGTATAAAAATGATATCAAAAATACATGGTCAGAAATAAAAAATGTTTTGAGTAGCTCAAAAGACAAAGGAAGGCTACCCAACTGTTTCAATATTGATGGTGAATTAGTTACAGATACTAGTAGGATAGCAAATAGTTTCAACAATTTTTTTGTAAGTGCCGCAGCAAGTATCTGTGATCAGATAACGAAACCCACAGGATTAACATTTATGAACTATTTTGGAGATCCTACGTGTAAAAATGAACTTACTTTTAGACCAGTAAATAAACAGGAGATCCTGCAAATTATACATGGTCTAAAACCGAAATCAAGTTCAGGGCACGACGAGATATCGGTAAAATTGCTCAATGCATTTAAAGAAGAGCTCAGTGAAATTATCACATTAATCATTAACCAATCTATATCGACAGGAGTGTTTCCCGATAAACTCAAACTAGCCGAAGTCATTCCAATTTTCAAGAAGGGAGACAAAGATCAGCTGAATAATTATAGGCCAATCTCAATTCTGCCTTTTATTTCTAAAGTAGTCGAAAATGTCTTATTTAATCAACTGTATAATCACTTTCAAACAGAAAAACTATTTACTCCTGGTCAATACGGGTTTAAAAAGAAACATTCGACCGAATTAGCAACACTAGAACTCATTGATAGAACAATCCAGAAACTAGATGAAAGTAAAATTCCCATCAACATTTTCTTAGATCTTTCGAAAGCTTTTGATACCCTTAGCCACAATATCTTACTTGCGAAATTAAAACATTATGGTCTGAGTAACTGTGCACTGAATCTCATTAAAAATTATCTGTTATTAGGACCGCTACTCTTTATAATATATGTGAATGATATAGAGAATGCCAGCAAATTGTTTAAAGCTATTATATACGCAGACGATACGACATTATTCAGCATATTAGAGACCACCATACCAAATATCAGGGAATTAAATAAGGAACTAACAAATATAAACGATTGGCTAAAATTGAATAAATTGTGCCTTAATATACCCAAAACAAAATTTATGGTATTTCACATTCCCTAAAAGAGAATTACTGTTCCGGAGCTTCTTATCGATGGGAACAAAATTGAACACGTTGCAAGCTTTAATTTACTCGGCCTCACATTGGATACCCATTTAAACTGGCATAGCCATATGAATAAAGTTGCAGCAAAAATAAATAAGGTTACGGGCGTAATTTCTAGATTAAAGAATATTCTTTCGCTCCACATTCTAATCACCATCTATAATTCGTTAATTATACCACATTTATATTATTGTATACTTGTATGGGGTCACCAAATAGAAAGATTAAGTAAACTGCAGAAAAAAGTTATCAGAATAATAACAAATAGCAAAATAAACTCTCACACAGAACCGCTGTTTAAGGATTTGCGGCAACTAAAATTAAGAGACCTACACAAACTGCAAGAACTGAAATTTTACCATAAATATGTTAATAATGAACTTCCCATATACTTTCACCAAGCCTGGTCGTTTCAAAGGATATCCGACATACATCACCACAACACCAGTCAAAAGCACAATTTTCAAACCACGAAAACCAAACATAAATTTGCCCACCATTGCCTCAGGCACTCAATGCCAGAAATCATGAATAATACCTCACAAATTATATTAAGTAAAACAACAACTCATATTCTAAGGGATTCACACAGTATATCAAGAAGAACATCATCGAAACATACACCTATGAATGTACCATACAGAACTGTTATATTTGTTCACAACTTGTTTAGCTATAATGGTATACAAATACAGTAGTCTCATGTTATATGCCTTATGCTAAATGATTTGCGGTTGTTAATTTATGTTTCGTTATTTCTTTCATACCTTATCATACAAAATTAAGCTTTGTTTTGTTTTTTTGAAGTGGGTTCCATGCCAGCGACATTTATGTCTTAATGGGACTCTCCTCGGCCAATGCCACTTTGTATCCGGTATTAGTGTAACATTATTTTGTTCCCATATATGCGTCTCTTTTTATTATCATGCACTGTTTATCATCATTTTTTTAGTGTAGAAGAATCTTTTATTGCACCGTTTAGGCCTTGGCTTGGGCCAAAGAGTACATATATGTGTACAACAATAAATGAACGATATAAGAACCGACTTACAATTACAGATCACAGTGCAACTTGAACGCCTGATAAATGAATGCCGCGACATTTCTGACAATCGTAGTATTTCTATTTTTAATAAGTTGCTGACCCTCAAATTTAGACAGGTTGCAAGAACTGAGGTAGTGGGATCTTATATTCGCATATAGAGGACACGTAGTTAACAAATGATTTTCATCTTCGATTTCACTGACACCTAAAGTTAAACAGTATTTACAGAGTCGTCGTTCGCTTGGTTCCTTTTCCCTTAAACGTTCGATTGCCAGTTTATGAGAAGAACATCGAAATTTACTTAATGCGATCCTATGCTTCCGATTTACAACACAAGTTAGATATAGCTCACATTTTAACTCTGATTTAAAACAACAATAAGTATCAAGCTTAGACAGGCTATTGATATCTGCTCGCCATTCCTGACAGGAAACATCATTCATCCGTTGGTTAAATAAATTCAAAAATAAGCCAACATCAGCTACTCCCTGTGAGAGCCAAACATGGCCAAATCCAAATCTAAATAGTAGTGTTTTAATTTTTGATGCCCAAGTTTGCTTTCCGGCTTCACACAAATTAAACAAAGTTTTATAAACAGCTTGGGTATAACCGTGTCTTTCAGCAGTTACCAATTTCAACCAAAATCTCACACTTCTGCTGATGTACCAAACATACAGAGGCTTCCGCCCACACTCTCCCAGAGCAGCACAGTCGGGAGTTTGCCGCGGCAGCTGCAGAACATATTTACAGAATCGGATGTGGCATTTTTTCTATGGGTTCTCTGTATTCACATCCCCAAATTTCTGACGAGTACAGGAGTATAGGCAGGATCATTTTATCAAAGAGATCAAAACATATATTAATTGGAATATCTCCACACTGTTTCATTACTTTCTTTACAAGCATCAGTCCACGCTCAGCTTGACTGGAGAGGTTCTTTAACGCGGGTGACCAACTCAAGGACGAAGAAAACACAATGCCGAGATATTTATAATAAGTTGTGACCTCGACTGGTTGACCATCAAAGAACCACTTTTCATTTCGCCTTAGAATACCACCTCTAAGGAATACAATGACTTTAGTCTTTCTCAGATTCAATTTTAAATCATAGTTTTTACAAAAATCGCCTAATACATTTAACTCACTTTGCAACCACCCAACCGTGTCATTTACAAGAGCGATATCATCAGCATACATTAATACAAAGATACCAGGATATATCTCATCAATAAAAAGGCCATTTGAATTTTGTTCCCGAAGCATATTCTCAAGTTGGTTTATATAAAGGGTAAAGAGAAATGGACTAAGCATGCAAGATGTATTCCTTGAAACATGGCATTGGTTAAATAAATTATATTCTCTCTCTCTCTCTCTGACCACTGACATCGTGAAACATCTTATAGCTTTGATCAAATTAGGTTCCGTTTGTCTATTAGCACGAGCGAGATGAACATTATGTGCGAATAACTTGTCTCACACTCAGTCTGGTGAAGTGAGGTAACAATCACCATTATCTCCGGCCAGTGACTTAGGTAACTGGCCGGAAAAATTACATACTGATTGCGTTGCACTAAATAACGTAATTGCTTTTGATCGGTGAAATTTATTTCGATCTCAACTTACGTTTTGAAGGTTCCTGGTTACTTCGAACGAACCAGAAATATTATGTATGTTATATTTGTTATAGTTGGTGTTTGCTCACACAGTGAGGAGGACCGGTATACAATGATATTTACAAGGCTAACCAAACAAAAAAAATATAGCCAGTAATGTTTGCTACAATGAGAAACGAGTCCGTCATTATAACAATATAATATTAGTGTAATTATGATATAATTCACATTCAAATCATTCTCACGCTGCATGCATACATATTTGAACCTGGCTTCGAATGCTACAATTGCATAATATCTGAACTAGCCTTACGGTCAACCCGCACCGCTGACCGAACGGTTTATGGAGAACACTTGCAGTCGTCTCAACACTGTATGCCGTTTCTGGCAAGCCATTTGTGCCACATACTACCTAAAAGCCTTTATTTATTACCAATCAATGTCAATATACAGACGCGAATAAACCGATAAAATTAAATCCTGATACTGAATAAAAAGTTACAGATAAACCGCTCACAATACCTGACCTGACTGACCTGTTCGCTACAGGTCAGTCCCACAATACAACCAGCAGAGCTAGGGTGAGTTCACTGTCAGAGACCTTGTTAATATCATAGAGGAAACAATTGTTTGACAAGACAAGAGAAAAAATTATGATCAGCGTCTTGCGTGAATAATGAATTTTAACAGTTTAACTGCTGATTTCGTACGCTAGATTTTGTTTTAATTCCCCGCGGTCTGAAATACTTCTGACCTCCAGTGATAATCTGTTCCATAGTTTAACCGTTGAAGGGAGGAAGGAACAATGATGGGATACTGTAAAGATCTTAGGCAACGACAAGTTTTGGGAATTTCTGCTATTATATAGATTCTGATAGTGGAAGAAATTCACGTAAATATACCGGTGCTGACCCGCGCACAATTTTGTGCATCAGCACAATTTGGGTTCTCCTTTGCCTATCTGCCAGTGTTTCCCATCCCAACTCCACATAAACTGTTAGGTGTCAGGTCCTCTTAATGGCTTCGCTGACAATTTTGGCACAATAGCTTCACACTACATTTCCATATTCCATCGTAGCCCTGATGAATGTTTTATGAATCAGGTCAAGAGTCTTTCGATCCAGTTTCTACTTAAACGGTACAAGCAGATCTACTCTGATAATTATAATATAATTTAATTATATCATATTATAATTATGATTATAGTCTTTTATTTATGGAGCCAGGTCTGGCCAGGACGACACGCTGAACACTGCCTTGACTATTTCTCAAACTTTCCCGATTTTATCTGCAAAATTCTCAAATAGTCGCACTTATCGAAGGGGCAAATAAGCTTAATGTATTACTTATTTAACGATATCTAAAGGATTTGTATATAATGTCGTCCAACTGGAAGTCGTCCAACTGGAAGTCGTCCAACCAGAAGTACCAAAATGGGGTGTCGTCCAACTGGAAGTATTCCACTTCGGCTTTGCAGATACTCCCACGTGATTATTTCAAAGTTAGCTATAATTTTCGACACTGATTCTTGACAACTCCGACGTTGATCGAAACAGCGCAGCGCAGCGCAGCGCAGCGCCAGCTCACCTCTCACTCCCTCTCAGCGCAATGCCCGCGCACCTCTTTACCCACTCCTCTTAGTGCAGCATCCGCGCACCTCTTTACTCTTTTCTTAGCGCATCATCAGCGCATTTCTTTGCTATTTTCTTGTATAAGTATTTATGTAGTATCATGAAGGTAAAATGAAGGAATAAGCTTGTCTTGGAGGTCTAGGTCAGAGAGCTATATTTTGGAGGTATGTTGAGAGGAATCAGCAGTGGTATGTGAAGAATTAGCTTCAGAATAAGAGAAATAATGTGAGAGATTGATCCCACCCGCAATTAGGCTACGAAAAGTTATAGAGCATGTGCAGTGATATTTCAGTTTGATATATTGGTGTTTCTTAGTGATATGGTTATCAGTATACTTACCGAGAGCCTGATGCCATGTATATATCCAGTTACATTGTTAGATTTATCATACATTTGTATGTGGTGGCAGCAACTGATGAAGTTAACTCGGAATAAATCACTTGAATTTAACTACTTTGTTATTACCTTATTGCTGGGTAAATTAAGCTAGGTTTAATTGAGGCAACCGAGAATGCTTGATGAATAATATCGCGGAATAAAACGCCCCCTTCTAATAGCAGCGATACCATTGTGCCACATATATATACCCTTGGCACGCTACAGTTTTTGTGGCTGCGATACGATGTTGCCACTTACACCCTCGGCACGCTACACAGATACCGTTGTTGACATAGTCGAGTTGCCGAGGAGCCTGGAGGTAACTGTGGCACCAGCCTGCCATTAATGGGGCATAACAGACAGTACTTCGAGTGAATCTCCTCTGTAGTATGAGAAGGCAAGAGGGCAGCGAAAGCTATCCGCGTTGCTCCCCTTGGAGCCTTACGCTTCCGACCGGAGTAGCTCTATGCATCATTACCATGTAGTGTGAGACCGGATTAGAGAGATCAGAGTACCATCGATCCATGAATATAATATACCCTGTCGTTACTGATATCAGATATATAGAGCACCATTATAACGACGATGCATAACAAACAGCCAACCGCCATTTTTAGCTTGGCGGCACCACAATATGAGTCGTATGTATTGTCAAGCTCCCCGCACGGTGGCGCTACGCAAGCTAGCTTTTACCGCTGCTGTCGGCCGGGGGCAAATTTGAAGATTCTTGAAAACGGTCAAATCAGCCGTAATTTCTTGCAACATTATAGTTTTGAAGAATAAAACCTAAAAATAACGAGCTTTGTGTATTTAATACAGCAAAAACATCTTGTACCGTTTTGAAAAAGTTATATTTGTGACAGAACTCTCTTTTCATCACCTGATTTCATGTGTTATTTGTCGAAATGCGCGACGGAATTTTCCTGTCGATTTGCACAGCGCCGCCCTGGCGAGCGAGAGTGAAAATGCATTGAGGACGTGGGCGACAACAGAGATATAATGGAGCCCTAGCGGAGTGAGTCGAAGGCAGAGAGTGCCAAATCGGGTACCAACAAATGGAAATGTTAGCTTCTCGTTGGGCAGAGTGTGCGAACTCGCGGAATTGGCGAAAATGTCAGAAGATGGAACCACAAAATTAATAAAAGTAACAAAATGTCGTCAGTACGTGAGGACATTTTATTTTACGTTTGGAAGGCATTGGGGCCTGCCAAGTGGAGCCACCCTGTCAGGGTAGTGGGGGAGGGAGGGGGCGGGGGGGGGGCTTACAGGGGGCCTCCAAAGTTGGGCCAACCGCTGATGATGCCGTAGAGGGTGTCACCGGGACACGTGGTCGCCACGCCGTCCCTGTGGCCATGCAGGCTGTAGGATCCCGAAATATCGCCCTGCAGAGAGACAAAACACGGCTTTAGATTGTTTAGAGTGTATTTTGTTGTTATTGCTGTCTTTAAATAATTAATACTGATCTGGAAGGTCTGCGCGGCGCTGTGGGGCGCGGGGTGTTGGGGGATACATAACGTGGACAGACCGCACTGGATGAGGGTCTGGGCGGCGCTGTGGGACGGGGCGTTTGGGGATACATACCGTGGACAGACCGCACTGGATAAGGGTCTGGGCGGCGCTAGGGGACGGGGTGTTGGGGGATACATACCGTGGACAGACCGCACTGGATGAGGGTCTGGGCGGCGCTGGGGGACGGGGTGTTGGGGGATACATACCGTGGACAGACCGCACTGGATGAGGGTCTGGGCGGCGCTGTGGGACGGGGTGTTTGGGGATACATACCGTGGACAGACCGCACTGGATGAGGGTCTGGGCGGCGCTGGGGAACGGGGTGTTGGGGGATACATACCGTGGACAGACCGCACTGGATGAGGGTCTGGGCGGCGCTGTGGGACGGGGTGTTGGGGGATACATACCGTGGACAGACCGCACTGGATGAGGGTCTGGGCGGCGCTGTGGGATGGAGTGTGGGGGGATACATACCGTGGACAGACCGCACTGGATGAGGGTCTGGGCGGCGCTGTGGGATGGGGTGTTGGGGGATACATACCGTGGACAGACCGCACTGGATGAGGGTCTGGGCGGCGCTGTGGGACGGGGTGTTGGGGGATACATACCGTGGACAGACCGCACTGGATGAGGGTCTGGGCGGCGCTGTGGGATGGGGTGTGGGGGGATACATACCGTGGACAGACCGCACTGGATGAGGGTCTGGGCGGCGCTGTGGGATGGGGTGTTGGGGGATACATACCGTGGACAAACCGCACTGGATGAGGGTCTGGGCGGCGCTGGGGGATAGGGTGCTGGGGGATACATACCGTGGACAGACCGCACTGGATGAGGGTCTGGGCGGCGCTGTGGGATGGGGTGTGGGGGGATACATACCGTGGACAGACCGCACTGGATGAGGGTCTGGGCGGCGCTGTGGGATGGGGTGTTGGGGGATACATACCGTGGACAAACCGCACTGGATGAGGGTCTGGGCGGCGCTGGGGGGTGGGGTGCTGGGGGATACATACCGTGGACAGACCGCACTGGATGAGGGTCTGGGCGGCGCTGTGGGACGGGGTGTTTGGGGATACATACCGTGGACAGACCGCACTGGATGAGGGTCTGGGCGGCGCTAGGGGACGGGGTGTTGGGGGATACATACCGTGGACAGACCGCACTGGATGAGGGTCTGGGCGGCGCTGTGGGATGGGGTGTTGGGGGATACATACCGTGGACAGACCGCACTGGATGAGGGTCTGGGCGGCGCTGTGGGATGGGGTGTGGGGGGATACATACCGTGGACAGACCGCACTGGATGAGGGTCTGGGCGGCGCTGTGGGATGGGGTGTGGGGGGATACATACCGTGGACAGACCGCACTGGATGAGGGTCTGGGCGGCGCTGTGGGATGGGGTGTGGGGGGATACATACCGTGGACAGACCGCACTGGATAAGGGTCTGGGCGGCGCTAGGGGACGGGGTGTTGGGGGATACATACCGTGGACAGACCGCACTGGATGAGGGTCTGGGCGGCGCTGGGGGACGGGGTGTTGGGGGATACATACCGTGGACAGACCGCACTGGATGAGGGTCTGGGCGGCGCTGTGGGACGGGGTGTTTGGGGATACATACCGTGGACAGACCGCACTGGATGAGGGTCTGGGCGGCGCTGGGGGACGGGGTGTTGGGGGATACATACCGTGGACAGACCGCACTGGATGAGGGTCTGGGCGGCGCTGTGGGACGGGGTGTTGGGGGATACATACCGTGGACAGACCGCACTGGATGAGGGTCTGGGCGGCGCTGTGGGACGGGGTGTTGGGGGATACATACCGTGGACAGACCGCACTGGATGAGGGTCTGGGCGGCGCTGTGGGATGGGGTGTTGGGGGATACATACCGTGGACAAACCGCACTGGATGAGGGTCTGGGCGGCGCTGGGGGATGGGGTGCTGGGGGATACATACCGTGGACAGACCGCACTGGATGAGGGCCTGGGCGGCGCTGTGGGACGGGGTGTTGGGGGATACATACCGTTGACAGACCGCACTGGATGAGGGTCTGGGCGGCGCTGTGGGACGGGGTGTTGGGGGATACATACCGTGTACAGACCGCACTGGATGAGGGCCTGGGCGGCGCTGTGGGACGGGGTGTTGGGGGATACATACCGTGGACAGACCGCACTGGATGAGGGTCTGGGCGGCGCTGTGGGACGGGGCGTTTGGGGATACATACCGTGGACAGACCGCACTGGATAAGGGTCTGGGCGGCGCTAGGGGACGGGGTGTTGGGGGATACATACCGTGGACAGACCGCACTGGATAAGGGTCTGGGCGGCGCTAGGGGACGGGGTGTTGGGGGATACATACCGTGGACAGACCGCACTGGATGAGGGTCTGGGCGGCGCTGGGGGACGGGGTGTTGGGGGATACATACCGTGGACAGACCGCACTGGATGAGGGTCTGGGCGGCGCTGTGGGACGGGGTGTTTGGGGATACATACCGTGGACAGACCGCACTGGATGAGGGTCTGGGCGGCGCTGGGGGACGGGGTGTTGGGGGATACATACCGTGGACAGACCGCACTGGATGAGGGTCTGGGCGGCGCTGTGGGACGGGGTGTTGGGGGATACATACCGTGGACAGACCGCACTGGATGAGGGTCTGGGCGGCGCTGTGGGACGGGGTGTTGGGGGATACATACCGTGGACAGACCGCACTGGATGAGGGTCTGGGCGGCGCTAGGGGACGGGGTGTTGGGGGATACATACCGTGGACAGACCGCACTGGATGAGGGTCTGGGCGGCGCTGTGGGACGGGGTGTTGGGGGATACATACCGTGGACAGACCGCACTGGATGAGGGTCTGGGCGGCGCTGTGGGATGGGGTGTGGGGGGATACATACCGTGGACAGACCGCACTGGATGAGGGTCTGGGCGGCGCTGTGGGATGGGGTGTTGGGGGATACATACCGTGGACAAACCGCACTGGATGAGGGTCTGGGCGGCGCTGGGGGATGGGGTGCTGGGGGATACATACCGTGGACAGACCGCACTGGATGAGGGCCTGGGCGGCGCTGTGGGACGGGGTGTTGGGGGATACATACCGTTGACAGACCGCACTGGATGAGGGTCTGGGCGGCGCTGTGGGACGGGGTGTTGGGGGATACATACCGTGTACAGACCGCACTGGATGAGGGTCTGGGCGGCGCTGGGGGACGGGGTGTTGGGGGATACATACCGTTGACAGACCGCACTGGATGAGGGTCTGGGCGGCGCTGTGGGACGGGGCGTTTGGGGATACATACCGTGGACAGACCGCACTGGATAAGGGTCTGGGCGGCGCTAGGGGACGGGGTGTTGGGGGATACATACCGTGGACAGACCGCACTGGATAAGGGTCTGGGCGGCGCTAGGGGACGGGGTGTTGGGGGATACATACCGTGGACAGACCGCACTGGATGAGGGTCTGGGCGGCGCTGGGGGACGGGGTGTTGGGGGATACATACCGTGGACAGACCGCACTGGATGAGGGTCTGGGCGGCGCTGTGGGACGGGGTGTTTGGGGATACATACCGTGGACAGACCGCACTGGATGAGGGTCTGGGCGGCGCTGGGGGACGGGGTGTTGGGGGATACATACCGTGGACAGACCGCACTGGATGAGGGTCTGGGCGGCGCTGTGGGACGGGGTGTTGGGGGATACATACCGTGGACAGACCGCACTGGATGAGGGTCTGGGCGGCGCTGTGGGACGGGGTGTTGGGAGATACATACCGTGGACAGACCGCACTGGATGAGGGTCTGGGCGGCGCTAGGGGACGGGGTGTTGGGGGATACATACCGTGGACAGACCGCACTGGATGAGGGTCTGGGCGGCGCTGTGGGACGGGGTGTTGGGGGATACATACCGTGGACAGACCGCACTGGATGAGGGTCTGGGCGGCGCTGTGGGATGGGGTGTTGGGGGATACATACCGTGGACAGACCGCACTGGATGAGGGTCTGGGCGGCGCTGTGGGATGGGGTGTTGGGGGATACATACCGTGGACAAACCGCACTGGATGAGGGTCTGGGCGGCGCTGGGGGATGGGGTGCTGGGGGATACATACCGTGGACAGACCGCACTGGATGAGGGCCTGGGCGGCGCTGTGGGACGGGGTGTTGGGGGATACATATCGTTGACAGACCGCACTGGATGAGGGTCTGGGCGGCGCTGTGGGACGGGGTGTTGGGGGATACATACCGTGTACAGACCGCACTGGATGAGGGTCTGGGCGGCGCTGGGGGACGGGGTGTTGGGGGATACATACCGTTGACAGACCGCACTGGATGAGGGTCTGGGCGGCGCTAGGGGACGGGGTGTTGGGGGATACATACCGTGTACAGACCGCACTGGATGAGGGTCTGGGCGGCGCTGTGGGACGGGGTGTTTGGGGATACATACCGTGGACAGACCGCACTGGATGAGGGCCTGGGCGGCGCTCTGGGAGGCGGCGTTGGGGGCGATGCTGGTGAAAGTTCCGATGAAGCAGATTCCATAGGACTGCGCGTTCCAGCCGCTGGCGTGCGCCCCCTGGCGGTCCCAGCCGCGACCCTCGTACGCGTTACCGTCCTCTCCCACCAGGAAGTTGTAGCCGATATCAGACCAGCCTGGGGGGAGGGCGTGAGAGGGGTTCAACAGCGGCATCATAGTCGTGGCATCCAGTCCGCCATGGTCATGGCCCCAGTCCGTCATGCTCATGGTCCCCAGTCCGTCATGACCATGGCCTGCATTCCGACATGGACATGGCCCATAGTCCGGCGTTGCCTTCAGTCCGGCACACTCATGGCCTCCAGTCCGACATGGCCTCTCCTCCAGTCCGGCACAGTCATGGCCTCCAGTTCGACATGGCCATTGCCTTCAGTCCGGCACAGTCATGGCGTCCAGTCCGGCACAGTCATGGCTTTCAGTCCGACATGGCCTCTCCTCCAGTCCGGCACAGTTATGCCCTCCTGTCCGACATGGTCATTGCCTTCAGTCCGGCACTGTCATGGCCTCCTCTCCGACATGGTCTTGGCCCCAGTTCTTTTCGATGGTTGGGTTGAGTTTCTTTGCCCGGTTTACGTTCCACCATAGAGGTTTGTTAGTTTTGTTCGTACAGTCGTGTTTGGCTGTTCTCGTAGCTAATTGTCTCTGTTCTGTTTGTCGCGAATGGGCTGCCATACGACTGTGTCATATTAAAGGTATCGACCAAGCACCACGTCATTCAAACATCGAAATTTAAATGTGCTTTATTGTGACTGGTCTGGTCGATTAAACAGTTATGATCTATGGGTACTCTCATAATGACATTATATTATATATCATTAAAAAAGCAAATATTCCTGCTCAGTTTGGTTGTTGTCGCTGGCCCGAGGCAAACATTCTTAATTACATATTTCAATTACATCTAATATATCACACGCAATGTGTTAGCAAAATGTTGAAGACTGAAAGGGGAGGAAGGGAGAGGAGGGAGCAAGGGGAGGGAGGAATGGGAGGGAGCAAGGGGAGAGAGGAAGGGGAGGGAGCAAGGGGAGGGAGGAATAGGAGGGAGCAAGGGGAGGGAGCAAGGGGAGGGAGCAAGGGGAGGGAGCAAGGGGAGGGAGGAAGGGGAGGGAGCAAGGGGAGGGAGGAAGGGGAGGGAGCAAGGGGAGAGAGGAATGGGAGGGAGCAAGGGGAGGGAGCAAGGGGAGGGAGCAAGGGGAGGGAGCAAGGGGAGAGAGGAAGGGGAGGGAGGAATGGGAGGGAGCAAGGGGAGGGAGCAAGGGGAGGGAGGAAGGGGAGGGAGGAAGGGGAGGGAGCAAGGGGAGAGAGGAAGGGGAGGGAGCAAGGGGAGGGAGCAAGGGGAGGGAGCAAGGGGAGGGAGGAATGGGAGGGAGCAAGGGGAGGGAGCAAGGGGAGGGAGGAAGGGGAGGGAGGAAGGGGAGGGAGCAAGGGGAGAGAGGAAGGGGAGGGAGCAAGGGGAGGGAGCAAGGGGAGGGAGGAAGGGGAGGGAGCAAGGGGAGGGAGCAAGGGGAGAAAGGAAGGGGAGGGAGCAAAGGGAGGGAGCAAGGGGAGGGAGCAAGGGGAGGGAGGAAGGGGAGGGAGCAAGGGGAGGGAGGAAGGGGAGGGAGCAAGGGGAGGGAGGAAGGGGAGGGAGGAAGGGGAGGGAGGAAGGGGAGGGAGGAAGGGGAGGGAGCAAGGGGAGAGAGGAATGGGAGGGAGCAAGGGGAGGGAGCAAGGGGAGGGAGCAAGGGGAGGGAGCAAGGGGAGAGAGGAAGGGGAGGGAGGAATGGGAGGGAACAAGGGGAGGGAAGAAGGGGAGGGAGCAAGGGGAGGGAGCAAGGGGAGGGAGGAATGGGAGGGAGCAAGGGGAGGGAGCAAGGGGAGGGAGCAAGGGGAGGGAGCAAGGGGAGAGAGGAAGGGGAGGGAAGAAGGGGAGGGAGCAAGGGGAGGGAGCAAGGGGAGGGAGGAATGGGAGGGAGCAAGGGGAGGGAGCAAGGGGAGGGAGCAAGGGGAGGGAGCAAGGGGAGAGAGGAAGGGGAGGGAGGAATGGGAGGGAGCAAGGGGAGGGAAGAAGGGGAGGGAGCAAGGGGAGGGAGCAAGGGGAGGGAGCAAGGGGAGGGAGCAAGGGGAGGGAGCAAGGGGAGGGAGGAATGGGAGGGAGCAAGGGGAGAGAGGAAGAGGAGGGAGCAAGGGGAGGGAGCAAGGGGAGAGAGGAATGGGAGGGAGCAAGGGGAGAGAGGAAGGGGAGGGAGGAAGGGGAGGGAGCAAGGGGAGGGAGCAAGGGGAGGGAGGAATGGGAGGGAGCAAGGGGAGAGAGGAAGGGGAGGGAGCAAGGGGAGGGAGCAAGGGGAGAGAGGAATGGGAGGGAGCAAGGGGAGAGAGGAAGGAGAGGGAGCAAGGGGAGGGAGCAAGGGGAGGGAGCAAGGGGAGGGAGGAAGGGGAGGGAGCAAGGGGAGGGAGCAAGGGGAGGGAGGAATGGGAGGGAGCAAGGGGAGGGAGCAAGGGGAGGGAGCAAGGGGAGGGAGGAATGGGAGGGAGCAAGGGGAGAGAGGAAGAGGAGGGAGCAAGGGGAGGGAGCAAGGGGAGGGAGCAAGGGGAGGGAGCAAGGGGAGGGAGCAAGGGGAGGGAGGAATGGGAGGGAGCAAGGAGAGAGAGGAAGGGGAGGGAGCAAGGGGAGGGAGCAAGGGGAGGGAGCAAGGGGAGGGAGGAATGGGAGGGAGCAAGGAGAGGGAGCAAGGGGAGGGAGCAAGGGGAGGGAGGAATGGGAGGGAGGAAGGGGAGAGAGGAAGGGGAGGGAGCAAGGGGAGGGAGGAATGGGAGGGAGCAAGGGGAGAGAGGAAGGGGAGGGAGCAAGGGGAGGGAGCAAGGGGAGGGAGCAAGGGGAGGGAGCAAGGAGAGGGAGCAAGGGGAGGGAGCAAGGGGAGGGAGGTATGGGAGGGAGCAAGGGGAGGGAGCAAGGGGAGGGAGCAAGGGGAGAGAGGAAGGGGAGGGAGCAAGGGGAGGGAGCAAGGGGAGGAAGGAATGGGAGCGAGCAAGGGGAGAGAGGAAGGGGAGGGAGGAATGGGAGGGAGCAAGGGGAGGGAGCAAGGGGAGGGAGCAAGGGGAGGGAGCAAGGGGAGAGAGGAAGGGGAAAGAGGAAGGGGAGGGAGCAAGGGGAGAGAGGAAGGGGAGGGAGCAAGGGGAGGGAGGAATGGGAGGGAGCAAGGGGAGGGAGCAAGGGGAGGGAGCAAGGGGAGGGAGGAATGGGAGGGAGGAAGGGGAGAGAGGAAGGGGAGGGAGCAAGGGGAGGGAGGAATGGGAGGGAGCAAGGGGAGAGAGGAAGGGGAGGGAGCAAGGGGAGGGAGGAATGGGAGGGAGCAAGGGGAGGGAGCAAGGGGAGGGAGCAAGGAGAGGGAGCAAGGGGAGGGAGCAAGGGGAGGGAGGTATGGGAGGGAGCAAGGGGAGGGAGCAAGGGGAGGGAGCAAGGGGAGAGAGGAAGGGGAGGGAGCAAGGGGAGGGAGCAAGGGGAGGAAGGAATGGGAGCGAGCAAGGGGAGAGAGGAAGGGGAGGGAGGAATGGGAGGGAGCAAGGGGAGGGAGCAAGGGGAGGGAGCAAGGGGAGGGAGGAATGGGAGGGAGCAAGGGGAGAGAGGAAGGGGAGAGAGGAAGGGGAGGGAGCAAGGGGAGAGAGGAAGGGGAGGGAGCAAGGGGAGGGAGGAATGGGAGGGAGCAAGGGGAGGGAGCAAGGGGAGGGAGCAAGGGGAGGGAGGAATGGGAGGGAGGAAGGGGAGAGAGGAAGGGGAGGGAGCAAGGGGAGGGAGGAATGGGAGGGAGCAAGGGGAGAGGAAGGGGAGGGAGCAAGGGGAGGGAGCAAGGGGAGGGAGCAAGGGGAGGGAGCAAGGGGAGGGAGCAAGGGGAGAGAAGAAGGGGAGAGAGGAAGGGGAGGGAGCAAGGGGAGGGAGCAAGGGGAGGGAGCAAGGGGAGGGAGGAATGGGAGGGAGCAAGGGGAGAGAGGAATGGGAGGGAGCAAGGGGAGAGAGGAAGGGGAGGGAGCAAGGGGAGGGAGGAATGGGAGGGAGCAAGGGGAGGGAGCAAGGGGAGGGAGCAAGGGGAGGGAGGAATGGGAGGGAGCAAGGGGAGAGAGGAAGGAGAGGGAGCAAGGGGAGGGAGCAAGGGGAGGGAGCAAGGGGAGGGAGCAAGGGGAGGGAGCAAGGGGAGGGAGCAAGGGGAGGGAGCAAGGGGAGGGAGGAATGGGAGGGAGCAAGGGGAGGGAGCAAGGGGAGAGAGGAAGGGGAGGGAGCAAGGGGAGGGAGGAATGGGAGGGAGCAAGGGGAGGGAGCAAGGGGAGGGAGCAAGGGGAGAGAGGAAGGGGAGGGAGCAAGGGGAGAGAGGAAGGGGAGGGAGCAAGGGGAGGGAGCAAGGGGAGAGAGGAAGGGGAGGGAGCAAGGGGAGAGAGGAAGGGGAGGGAGCAAGGGGAGGGAGCAAGGGGGGAGAGGAAGGGGAGGGAGCAAGGGGAGGAAAGGAGGGGAGGGACCAAGGGGAGGGAGCAAGGGGAGGAAAGGAGGGGAGGGACCAAGGGGAGGGAGCAGGTCGTTGGCTGTTACCGTTTCCGTCCATGTGCCAGTTTTGTATTCCTTGAACCTGTGAGATGCAGTCTGGCTCGTTGAAGCAGGCAGAGCCATCGCTATGGTGAATAAACACCTGTAATGACATGCGATGGATGCAACGTGAGGGGATGTCCGGCAAGTGTTCTCAATGTACCACACATCAGAGGATCACGCTAACATGTGATGTTTGACTGTGTTTCGACTACGTAACCAAATAAGACGAGGAAAATAATAATCGTGGCGACAAATGCCATCGACTGCCTAGATCAGTGCTAAGCACTCTTTTATGGGGGGGGGGGGGGGTAAGTAATACGGAACTGAGAATCTTACTATTAAATAACCGTGAATTGGGAAATCGCCGTTACATCCCCATTTTATCATGCTATCCACATCTTTGCAATGCATATAATTGTCATTGTCCGCCCAATTGTAGCCAATGTAGACTACATGTATATGATATTCTACAATGTAGACTACATGTATATATTCTACAATGTAGACTACATGTATATGATATTCTACAATGTAGACTACATGTATATGATATTCTACAATGTAGACTACATGCATTTGATATTCTACAATGTAGACTACATGTATATGATATTCTACAATGTAGACTACATGTATATGATATTCTACAATGTAGACTACATGTATATGATATTCTACAATGTAGACTACATGCATATGATATTCTACAATGTAGACTACATGTATATGATATTCATGATAACACCTGTTGGTTTAGAATTGTCACGAGGGGTCTCTTGATAAAGGGCTCTCACATTTCAGACTCATAGGCTGTTGTTAATACGCTAATACATTCGCTTCAAATTAAATTTTGATTTACTACAGTAACAGTGGTATACAGTTTCGTTTTGGATGGCATCATGACATAGGATCATGTCTGTCTTTATTTGTGTCCATAAAAGACTCAATGATCGCCAAGACGATGATGATTAATACACAGATTCTGCCCAAAGAGTATTCTATGGCGATCCTTTTGTAATGTCGTTATAAAACATTGTATGCAATTACAGCACGAATATAGCATTTCAATTCTGTTTTGTTCAGGTGCCTGATATAATATTCACATGAACATGCTCACGAAAGGTTTTATATGTATGTTTGGATATTTTTGTCTAAGGCATGCTCGTTAATTCGACTGGGCGTGCAGAACCCCCGAAAGCTCCGTCTCTGATACCGGTTTCCACGGCTTACTAGCCCATAGCAACGCCACCGTTGAACCTGCTTTGGAGTAGATTCACGGTTTGCGACCGGTTAAGAGCGGATCTAGACATTTGCAAACGGGGGGTTGCTCTCTGAAAACTTGCGACCGGGAGGGGGGGGGGGGGCGGGGGTTCCCGATTTTTACAGTGTATGTTCAAGTTCCCAAGGGAGGGGGGGACCCTGCTACCCCCCCCCCCCTTAGGTCGCCTCCTGGTCAGCACGGCATCTCCATGATCGGCTCCAACTGTGAATAAGTTTATGTGCGTGATATGAATAAATCTCGTTACCATGGGGACTGGCTTGGGCATGGATGTGGTGCTGGTCGGGGCCCGGGCGCCCCACTCGGCACGACTGACGATGTTTACACCGTCACAACCTGCAAAGAGCGCCATCATGTTGTTGTTACGGACACTGTCACGATGTCATTGATATCAAACAGGACACAAACATCTTTGAAAATCAGGGCGTGGCAAAGTGTTAACAAAACGGTGACGGGCTATGAAATTACTAGTTCAACGTTCAAAGAGCCAACGTTGGGCTTCTTGATGCTTTGGCATGTCTGGTAGACGTCATTAATTTCAAGAGGTTGTCAATAACGATTTCTCATGTGAATGACCGCCTCAAATTATTCGTTTTAACTCCTGTAATTGTATGTGGCACCTCCTGGTTACATGGCGTGTCTGTCTTACCTGCGCACCGGGTGGTGGGCTCGTTGCTAAGATAGGTGTTGGCGATCCAGCCAGGCTGGCAAGAGGAAACGTTCACATCAATGATTAGGACGACATAAAGGATAAAGTGAGGTTTTCCTCATATATAGCTTGGAGCCGGGGTCAGTCTACCGGAATAAACAATATTCCCCGGCAAATCCATTAAAATACTTGGTTTTAAAGCCCTTAAGTGGCCCACGCATACTCTCATTTTTGTTTATTTGACAGGTATGCGGGTCGCCTTGGAACTTACTTTTCTGGTGACACATAGGTCAAAAATGTTTTAAAAACCATTAGTTAGCGAGTGATTGATATTATCGGGTTGAACGGGATTTGCGCTCTCGTTTTAAAACCGTCACTGGCGCTAATATGTAGGATATATTCGCCAGAGGGCGACACCAATCACAAGGCCATCCCGTTCTGAAACGTGTTGTTTGGAGAGCATTGCTGCAAGTCTTCCCGTGAGGCGTGTTCGTTAGCAATGGTCCAGATATGCCGCCCCCCCCCCCCCACGGTGAACCCTGGCCCTACAGCTACTCACGGTGCCGCCGAAGTCCACCTGCCACCAGGTGTAGGTGGTGCCGCTGAGGTCACAGGTCACCGACCCACCCAGGGCTGTGTAGCACGCTCCGCTGTTGCCACTGCCAATCACATTTCCACAGGCTGCAACCCACAAACCACATCAATGTAGGCCTACCACAGTTTGGAACCCACAAACCACATCACTGTACCACAGACGGGAATCCACAAACCACATCACCGTACCACAGGCTGCAACCTAAAACTACGCTCTCACTGCAAATCACCGTAACATTGGCTGGAACCCACAAACCACGCTGCCACTGCCAATCACTGTAACATTGGCTGGAACCCACAAACCACGCTGCCACTGCTAATCACTGTAACATTGGCTGGAACCCACAAACCACGCTGCCACTGCTAATCACTGTAACATTGGCTGGAACCCACAAGTCGCGCTGCCACTGCCAATCACCGTAACATTAGCTGGAACCCACAAGTCGCGCTGCCACTGCCAATCACCGTAACATGAGCTCGAACCCACAAACCACGCTGCCACTGCCAATCACCGTAACATTAGCTGGAACCCACAAACCACGCTGCCACTGCCAATCACTGTAACATTAGCTGGAACCCACAAACCACGCTGCCACTGCCAATCTCCGTAACATTAGCTGGAACCCACAAACCACGCTGCCACTGCCAATCACTGTAACATTAGCTGGAACCCACAAACCCCGCTGCCACTGCCAATCACTGTAACATTAGCTGGAACCCACAAACCACGCTGCCACTGCCAATCACTGTAACATTGGCGGGAACCCATAATTTGCTCAATACTAAGCCATCAATAGTCGTTAGCGCAATGCACATGACACTTGATACGGCCACCAAAATAAGCGGAATTCCATGGCCACACTTATCGTATCAGTGACCGGTCTGATAGTCGAAAATATTGCTTGGACTCTCCCATAATTACATACCTTAATGCTCGTTTATCATTATAAGTCGGAATAAACCCCGCTTTAGCGGCCTAAATAGCGTTGTAAACAATATTTATTCTCTATTTGCAGGTGAAATTGGAAGCGTGGTTTATGTCGATGCTTACTTCAGTTCAGCATTACAGAACGTACGAAACCAGTTTTCGTGGGCCTAAATGGATTGTGGGTCGACTTTGTAAACATTGTAACAACCAGTTTGTAAATATTCATTTGGTTGCTCTGAAGTATTACGCAGCTGAGGCGAACAAACATCAGCTCCATTTGTTACATTCGAGCTGTTAAGTACAGCGCGCCACAAAGTGTACAGATTTATTAACCAATCCGGATACATAGCGTCTAAACACTGAACACCCAGTTGAACAGGGCAATCAGTCGTCCAGTCAGAATCGTCAGATGCCGGATTTAACTTCCACCTGTTTGTTAACGTATCTTTACAGGGTTTATGAATATTTCTTTTCTCCCCAATTGTAAGACTCATATTCAGCGTTTTTCCTCCTGACTTACGTGCATCACGAACATTGACTGCGTTGCCCGTCAGACAAAGACAGGTGCCAGCGGCTTGGCCTGTCACGGAGTATGCCAAACACACGGTTACAGCCAAGAACAACAGCATGTCGACTTTTCAGTGTAGTTTTTCTTCGCAAATGTCTTATCAGCCCTCGCACAAGCTGCTTATAAAGGCATCAGACCAATCGCAGGGCGCAAGGTCAGCCCAAGGTCAATATGGTGTCGATTGCCCTATTGCTAAGTGGCTGTTCGAGTTACATTTGTCAAGCGTGTACTTGTGTTAAAACGGGGCGAAGGAAAGCCCTATATTTTTTATGAACTATAAAATGGAAATATAAGGCAATATGTTTTGCTAAATTTGCTAGCACGAATACTTTTTTTTTACTTTGCATTAGTGTAGGTTAGCAAAGTAGATAGATTTGAATTTTGGCAATATGTGATATTTAATTATAATACAAGGCAAGAGGTCTGTGTATATGGATTAGATATGGTCGTTATTTTGTGCCAAGTTCAATAAGAGCCATGCGGTCGGGTATTCTCGTTTATCTCCAGTGGATCAAATTCTAATCAGTGGGTGGTAATTAGGTTTGTTTGCTAAATGTGCCATCCTAATGGGTGCCACTCGGGCGTCTGTTGCGCTATGCAGTTATTTTAGGAGGTACATATGACACGGAATACAGGGGGGGGGGGGGGCTAGGGGCATTTCCGTTCTTCGGGAATGGGGTATTCAGTTCACCGTGAACTGGGATTCAGGCAAATAAGTCTTCGTAAACTGGGAACTGGGAACTGGTCTGAATACACAAAGATTTTCATTAATCGTGAACTTAGAATTTTCATATTAAATAACCGTGAATCGGGAAATCACTAATGTATATCCTGTATCCGCCCTTCCTATGTGTACAGGGAGTATCCTTTTTAATTCTTCGTGACCTGGGAATAAAGAAACTTATTCTTCGTGATCTGGGAACACCAATTCCCCCCCCCCCAATACACTAATTTGAGGAATTTTTTCAGGATGGGCAGATCGCGAGAACATCCCTCCAGTCATATTCCAGAGTTGCTAGCTTAGAAAGTAACCGGATGAACAAATGCCATGGGCTCATGCCCATTGCACCTACATCGTGGACGACTTTAAAAAATAAAGGTGGGGGGACGGGGGGCATTGCGTTCTAAATTCTTACTATCGGTGTGGGATGAGAGGGTGTAGGGGGGGGGGGGGCGACCTGCATTTACCTTGCGCTCACGTGCCTTGGGAAGGCGGCAGATGACCACGCGGTCTGATAACATGTTATCGGTGGCCGTGGCTATCACCTCCTCACCAGCCACGGACAGTCGGCGCGGTTCCCACAGCGCGATATAACGCTATACTGAAACCTTTAATGTAACTCATAATCACATGATCAACACATCGATATCTCAGCATAACCCAGATATAAGACAACATATCACACTTGTTGTTCTGAGGGTAAGGGGGGTAGGGGGCGGGGGGGGGGGGTGAGGTGTGTGTGTGTGTATGGGGGGACTTGTCTTTCGTCGATTTGGCGTAACGTTCGAAAATACCAATGATACAGAGGTCAGTTTCGACAGACTGGGGGGTGCAAGAGTAGCTTGGAGAATACCTTACATATGAAGTACATTTTGTAACATACTGTCCTTATTTTGATATATACTGATATGCGAGTTAAATATGTGTTTTCCCCTAAAATTTGATAATCACTTTGCTTTCACACATTTAATAAAGTCTAAACATAACACTATTCTACACTAGCTGCATGTGTGTTTCACACGTTTACATAACCAACATTATTGCGATATGTACATATCGGGATATCATTACTGTATCGTCCTGTACCGTGAGCATAGCTAAGACCTAATATGGATATTTCTGCTTCGCCAAAGCAGGGAACAAACATCAACAGGGCACAATATAAAAGTACACAATACAATGGTCCAAGTATGATATTTTATTCAGTCGTATGCTGGTTGGGTGGCGCTTACAGGGGGCCGCCGAAGTGGGGCCATCCGCTGATGAGGTTGTAGAGGGCATCCCCGGGACACGAGGTAGCCACGCCGTCCCTGTGGCCGTGCAGGGTGTAGGATCCCGTGATGTCGCCCTGTAACAGAGACAAACATGGTACTCCTGCCAGGTTTATATGCCTCGGGGTCTGGAAGGTTGGGGGGGGGGGCCTTTTTGTCGATTTTTCTATTTTTAGTGTCAAATGTCGCTTTTTCATGACGTTCCGTGGCGATTTTTGGCTCAGTTCAGTGTCGTTTTTTCCAAAATCTGTCGATTTTTCAGATCCTCAGTGTCGGAACTTGAGGGTCAATGTCGAATGTCGATTTTTCAAATATGCCTGTGTCGCGTGTCGCCATTTACCCCTTGTAGACCATATGCCTTGCTGATTTTGGACACATACTCGGTTAACATTGCTTCAGTCCGAAATAATAATATAACAAATATGGACGGTTCAAAATGATCCACAAAACACGTTATCCGAAGTTCCTAGTGGTTCATTGCCTAGTTGTATCACATCGAACGAAACGGGCTATTTAGAACTCCGCTAAGGGCACTGAGTGAGGTTCTGGACGGTACTCATCCTGCTGAGGGCACACTGGGTGAGGTTCTGGACGGTACTCACCTTGCTGAGGTCACACTGAATAAGGTTCTGGACGGTACTCACTTTGCTAAGGTCACACTGAATGAGGTTCTGGACGGTACTCATCCTGCTGAGGGCACACTGGATGAGGTTCTGGACGGTACTCACCCTGCTGAGGGCACACTGGATGAGGTTCTGGACGGTACTCACCTTGCTGAGGGCACACTGGATGAGGTTCTGGACGGTACTCACCCTGCTGAGGGCACACTGGATGAGGTTCTGGACGGTACTCACCTTGCTGAGGGCACACTGGATGAGGTTCTGGACGGTACTCACCTTGCTGAGGTCACACTGAATGAGGTTCTGGACGGTACTCACCTTGATGAGGTCACAATGGATGAGGTTTTGGACGGTACTCACCCTGCTGAGGGCACACTGAATGAGGTTTTGGACGGTACTCACCTTGCTGAGGTCACACTGAATGAGGTTCTTGACGGTACTCACCTTGCTGAGGTCACACTGGATGAGGTTCTGGACGGTACTCACCTTGCTGAGGTCACACTGAATGAGGTTCTGGACGGTACTCACCCTGCTGAGGGCACACTGAATGAGGTTTTGGACGGTACTCACCTTGCTGAGGTCACACTGGATGAGGTTCTTGACGGTACTCACCTTGCTGAGGTCACACTGGATGAGGTTCTGGACGGTACTCACCTTGCTGAGGTCACACTGAATGAGGTTCTGGACGGTACTCACCCTGCTGAGGGCACACTGAATGAGGTTTTGGACGGTACTCACCTTGCTGAGGTCACACTGGATGAGGTTCTTGACGGTACTCACCTTGCTGAGGTCACACTGAATGAGGTTCTGGACGGTACTCACCTTGCTGAGGTCACACTGAATGAGGTTTTGGACGGTACTCACCCTGCTGAGGGCACACTAGATGAGGTTCTGGACGGTACTCACCTTGCTGAGGTCACACTGGATGAGGTTCTGGGCGGTACTCATCCTGCTGAGGGCACACTGGATGAGGTTCTGGACGGTACTCACCTTGCTGAGGGCACACTGGATGAGGTTCTGGACGGTACTCACCTTGCTGAGGTCACACTGGATGAGGTTCTGGACGGTACTCACCCTGCTGAGGGCACACTGGATGAGGTTCTGGACGGTACTCACCTTGCTGAGGGCACACTGGATGAGGTTCTGGACGGTACTCACCTTGCTGAGGGCACACTGGATGAGGTTCTGGACGCTACTCACCCTGCTGAGGGCACACTGGATGAGGTTCTGCACGGCGGCCTGTGCCGCGGCGTTGGGGACGTTGGAGCTGAAGGTTCCAATGACACAGATTCCATAGGAATCCGCGTTCCAGCCGCTGGCGTGCGCCCCCTGGCGCTCCCAGCCGCGACCCTCGTACGCGTTACCGTCCTCTCCCACCAGGAAGTTGTAGCCGATATCAGACCAGCCTGGGGGAGGGGGAAGGGCAGAACACTAGTGTGACAACCTCTGCTCACTATGTTCAAGCGGTACATCGCAACATTTCAGGGGTGAGAAATGACAGAGAACGCAATGGGCAATCTGAGGTTCCTGACAGTGGTTCGTTTACCAATACCCTGGCACCCCTGAAAAGGGTGACCGCGCATTGCCATCTCTCGGCCATTGAACACTATACCGAGGCGAGGGTAATGAGTGCATCTGTTTAGCACGGCAGCACAGGAATGAGATTGGAATGACGTTTAGCCTCCAGTATTACAACATTCACCCGCGGATTTGTACCCATATTTCTTCGATAAAACGCCCACCCCACTAACTTCACCTCCGTAGCCAGATTAGTCCACCCCCTAACCCTTCAGCCCCGGTCTCCAGCACCCTCCCCACCCGCACCCCCACCCCCAGACTCACCGTTGCCATCCATGTGCCAGTCCTGGATGCCCTGTACCTGGGAGATGCAGGAGCTCTCCGTGTAGCACGAAGATCCGTCGCTGTGATGGACAAACACCTGGACAAACGATTCAAACCGTCAATAATCTTCATCATGCTTCGTGTCTTCGTGTAAAATCATCAATGGTCTGAGTTGTGGAACAGCCAGGACAACAGATTGTCATATTGAAGAATAAACTCTTTTAAACCGGTAAACTTAACATAATCGAATAATTATTCCTATCTTAGATTCTGTTTTGAAGTTGAAACACGGATGGAGTTGCAGGGAAGATACAGACTAAGTAATAGTGACTGGAGTATGAGTCACCGCATGGAAGGAAGAGGGGGGAGGGGGGGGGGGGGTGCTACTAGGCGCTGGTCGAAGCACGTGATCTTACCATAGGGAGAGGAGGGCTGAGGTATGTGACACTGGTTGGATTGCGGGCTCCCCACTCTGCTCGGCTGATGATGTTCACAGAATTGCATCCTAATATGCGAGAAAGATATGAGATATGTTTATTGTGGACAAGTTTTCAACTATAACATGCGACGTATATTCGTATAATATTATAGTGGTTCGTGTACAGCCAACACGCCCATGAAGATATTAGTTATTTATATTAGTGTTAGCTTAATGCGAACCTGTTTATATCTTTTTGCCGTGTAAACATGCTTTCATGGAAATGGTTACAAATCAAGGCAAATTTTCAAGGAAATCTACCATACAATGTATCCTACAAAAACAATTTGTCGATCATCATATGTGTATTTATGCGTTTTTACCTTCACATCTCGAGGACGAGTCGACTTCCAGGTAAGTGCTGGTAATCCATCCAGACTGTAAAGGTATGGTGAAAACACAATCCTATGGGTGCCTTAGACGAAACATTATATGTTATATTATATGCTTACAATAATCAACGAATGTCATTGTTGGTAACAATTTCATGGATTACAATCGTCAGAGATTACAACCATCGCACATGTCGCACGGTATGCCAGTAGTGCTCGATTACAGGTAGGTATATTCTTCTTTTTCAAACCTTTAAAAAAAATGATCGATTATTGTCATAACGCACTCCGCACTCAATATTTAGGCGCTTCAAAGTCCTCAGAGTCTACAACAGCGAGCGAACCTGTGTCCGTTATGACAATATTTAGACGTTTAGTTACGTGGTACTCGGCATCTGGCTGCTCAAACAATAATTGCTATTTTACAGTTCTCGTATGTGGCCTGTCATTAACTCTAAGTCAATCAGTTAAGAGTGCGCTCGCTGGCGTGGATTACAGGATACGAGGCGAGGGCAGGAGCAGGAAAGGTTGCTTACAGTGCCGCCGAAGTCGACTTCCCACCAGGTGTACACGGTGCCACTCAGGGAGCACACGCTCTCCCCACCAAGGTAGCCATAACAGGCGCCGATGCTGGCGCTTCCAATCACATTACCACATGCTGCCGACAAAAAGAAGTTTAATTGTGTAACGTTACCAGCAAAGGCCTTCCAAATATAACTTAAGCTCCAATAACTAGCATAATGTGGTGAGTGCTTTGGGGACCACCAAAAACAAAAACTGGTGATTTGGGGTCAGTGATTAGGAATTAGGGGTCAGAGATTGGGATTAGGCGTTATGAATTGTGGATTAGGCGTTATGAATTGTGGATTATGGGTCTGATATTAGAGATCGGGGCTCCATGATTAGGGGTCAGGCATTGGAGGTTATGGGTCAGGCATTAGGGATTAGAGGTCATGCAGGCATCAGGGATTGGGATGAGAGAGGGAGTAAAAGGCCCACGGCTTCAGGATAGGGGTTCGATTTAAGGCCCACAGTGTGGCGCCACGTAGCGAGTGGAACGGCGAGTAGGGACACATAAGACCAGGAGGACCCCACATACGTTATTAATACATATAAAATCATATAGTGAAGTTTCAAATACATGTAGATTCAAATCAGATAGAATTCAGAGTATCATTTGTTTTTGTCATTCCCGCCTCTGTGTTAATTGAAGTTTTTCGTTTGTGGAAAATTTTCTATTTTACGTTGGTGAATTTCTTTTAGGTTTGTAACTTTTGTTTGGCGTTTCTGACCAGGCAATGTTTATGTTTGTGATCCAATTGTTTTTACGTTTGTGATTTTTTTCACGTTTGTGATCCATGATGTTTTTACGTTTGTGCTCGTTTTTACGTTTTGTGGTCGTTTTTACGTTGCTGGTTTCCTCAGACCCCCACGGCCCCCCCCCCCGCCCCCCCCCCCCCCCCCACCCCGTCAGATAACGGCTTCTTGATCTCACTTCAGCATGTATAGCATTCCATGAGCCAGACCGCGATATGTTGCATTGACAATATTAAATCGAGGGACAAGACGCCACTGACATTGCCTGGCGTGTCCGGAGTGGGGATTCGGATGATGGCCTCAAATAGCGAAATCCGGATTTTTAAATAACAAAAGTGATATGTCTATGTAAATTGATTTGCCTATGGCTTTAATTACTCTGAGATATGTCGAAACTTAAATACGTTTGTTCAATAAGACATTCTACATCCGTCAATATATATATATATATATATTTTTAATATATGTTTTTTTAACCAGATATGGATACTTCATTGCAAGTATGATTGTCTATATTTTGCCATGGTTTACTTAGGCAATGCTATCTTGATAGAAACGTGAATATATACCGTGCATCATGGGAACGAAATGGGCAGATGCCATGCCTAGACTGCCTAGTATGACCGGATATTTAAATCAGCTGGTGGCCTAAGGCCGCTATCACCCCCGCCAAATTCTGAGATAAGGGCAATGTCCCGGACGTAGACGTGTTGAAACTTACATACCTTTGTTTAATAAGAAGGTATGCTTCCGATCATATAATTATAGCGTGTATTTGGGGAATTATGGTAAATATGTTCACAAAATTGAACCCATCTTCTCTAGGTGTTTTTTAGTATCGATATCTCAATTGATGATGTGTCATACGAATTTATCTATGCAGCGAGATTGTGGCAACAATGATAGTTTAATTGTGAATGTACAGGGTAAAATGATATACCATAACAACACAACAACAAAGCATTCCGGATATTTGCGATGCAAATACGTATTCTTTCATTTGTCCCCTGGCAATACATCATCAACAGTGTGAGCGTGGGAACGTGGGGCAAAATGGGGACGCGGGGCATAACGGGCTGGGGTGATATCTCGATAGTTACGTGGTCTGGCCTGGCGCAATACTTTTGTACCAGCACATCATTTGGCACTCGACACTAAACGGGGAATCGGTATGAAACAACATGCGAGTATAAACCAAGATTTGTTATTTTTCTCAGTTTTGATCTAATTTCTCAGCTCGTCTCCATGACATATGACAAAAAATGCTTGCAATTTAATCTTGAAGTCCCAAGGACATGGGGAACATTTTTTATTCATTAACGACGACAGAATGGCCATTAGGTCCTATTTTAATTACTTCACGTTATACAATGGCCCCATGTTGCCCAAATCTGACCCCAAATTGCCCCATCTATGGGGTAAAACGGGGCAAATTAAGCCTTTATTTTGTTTTTATTATAATTTTGGTATTTGTCATTGGTAAGGCATGCCAGTCGGCTTATAATGTCAAATGACAATGTTTAATGTTTCTTATGCCACTGTTTTACTGATCCTAGTTGCCTAAAAAACTTAGCGTCCCCATTTTACCCCACTTTCCCCTATGACCAAATGTCATAAGATATAAGTATAAGTACATAAGTGAAACGATCCCCATAGTGGGCTTGACTTGGCTCGGCTGCATGGCTTGCGTGTCTATACCATTCAATCGTTGAGGTGTTATATGAATTTGATCACTCATTGTTGTTCGGCTGCACACACGCATCACACACGGCCAGCTTCTTTTCCCACCCGCTGATGGGACCATATGCCTGTATGCCCACCACATAGGGAGTAGCAGTGACCCCACCCCCTGGTGTGACGGGGGGCCTGTATCAGGTAGAGTAGCAGTGACCCCACTCCCTGGTGTGACGGGGGACTGTACCAGATAGGGGGTGCCAGTGACCCCACCCCTGGTGTGATGGGGGGGACTGTACCAGATAGGGGGTGCCAGTGACCCCACACCTGGTGTGACGGGGTGCCTGTACCAGATAGAGAGTAGCAGTGATCTCACCCCCTGGTGTGATGGGGGGGACTGTACCAGATAGGGGGTGCCAGTGACCCCACCCCCTGGTGTGACGGGGTGCCTGTACCAGATAGAGTAGCAGTGATCTCACCCCCTGGTGTGATGGGGGGGGGGGACTGTACCAGATAGGGGGTGCCAGTGACCCCACCCCCTGGTGTGACGTGGTGCCTGTATGAGATAGGGGGTGCCAGTGACCCCACCCCCTGGTGTGATGGGGTGTCTGTATCAGCTAGGGGGTGCCAGTGACCCCACCCCCTGGTGTGACGGGGTGCCTGTACCAGATAGAGTAGCAGTGATCTCACCCCCTGGTGTGATGGGGGGGGGACTGTACCAGATAGGGGGTGCCAGTGACCCCACCCCCTGGTGTGACGGGGTGCCTGTACCAGATAGAGAGTAGCAGTGATCTCACCCCCTGGTGTGATGGGGGGGCCTGTACCAGATAGGGGGTGCCAGTGACCCCACCCCTGGTGTGATGGGGGGGACTGTACCAGATAGGGGGTGCCAGTGACCCCACCCCTGGTGTGACGGGGTGCCTGTACCAGATAGAGAGTAGCAGTGATCTCACCCCCTGGTGTGATGGGGGGGACTGTACCAGATAGGGGGTGCCAGTGACCCCACCCCCTGGTGTGACGGGGTGTCTGTACCAGATAGAGAGTAGCAGTGATCTCACCCCCTGGTGTGATGGGGGGGACTGTACCAGATAGGGGGTGCCAGTGACCCCGCCCCCTGGTGTGACGGGATGTCTGTATCAGATAGAGTAGCAGTGATCTCATCCCCTGGTGTGATGGGGGGGGGACTGTACCAGATAGGGGGTGCCAGTGACCCCACCCCTTGGTGTGACGGGGTGCCTGTACCAGATAGGGGGTGCCAGTGACCCCACCCCCTGGTGTGACGGGGTGTGTGTATTAGATAGGGAGTAGCAGTGACCCCACCCCCTGGTGTGACGGGGTGCCTGTACCAGATAGGGGGTGCCAGTGACCCCACCCCCTGGTGTGACGGGGTGCCTGTACCAGATAGAGTAGCAGTGATCTCACCCCCTGGTGTGATGGGGGGGACTGTACCAGATAGGGGGTGCCAGTGACCCCACCCCCTGGTGTGACGGGGTGCCTGTACCAGATAGAGTAGCAGTGATCTCACCCCCTGGTGTGATGGGGGGGACTGTACCAGATAGGGGGTGCCAGTGACCCCACCCCCTGGTGTGACGTGGTGCCTGTATGAGATAGGGGGTGCCAGTGACCCCACCCCCTGGTGTGACGGGGTGTCTGTATCAGATAGGGGGTGCCAGTGACCCCACCCCCTGGTGTGACGGGGTGCCTGTACCAGATAGAGTAGCAGTGATCTCACCCCCTGGAGTGATGGGGGGGACTGTACCAGATAGGGGGTGCCAGTGACCCCACCCCCTGGTGTGACGTGGTGCCTGTATGAGATAGGGGGTGCCAGTGACCCCACCCCCTGGTGTGACGGGGTGCCTGTATCAGATAGAGTAGCAGTGATCTCACCCCCTGGTGTGACGAGGTGTCTGTATGAGATAGGGGGTGCCAGTGACTCCACCCCCTGGTGTGACGGGGTGTCTGTATCAGATAGAGTAGCAGTGATCTCACCCCCTTGTGTGATGGGGGGGACTGTACCAGATAGGGGGTGCCAGTGACCCCACCCCTTGGTGTGACGGGGTGCCTGTACCAGATAGAGTAGCAGTGACCCCACCCCCTGGTGTGATGGGGGGGGGGGGGCTGTACCAGATAGGGGGTGCCAGTGACCCCACCCCCTGGTGTGACGGGGTGTGTGTATTAGATAGGGAGTAGCAGTGACCCCACCCCCTGGTGTGACGGGGTGCCTGTACCAGATAGAGTAGCAGTGATCTCACCCCCTGGTGTGATGGGGGGGACTGTACCAGATAGGGGGTGCCAGTGACCCCACCCCCTGGTGTGACGTGGTGCCTGTACCAGATAGAGTAGCAGTGATCTCACCCCCTGGTGTGATGGGGGGGGACTGTACCAGATAGGGGGTGCCAGTGACCCCACCCCCTGGTGTGACGTGGTGCCTGTATGAGATAGGGGGTGCCAGTGACCCCACCCCCTGGTGTGACGGGGTGTCTGTATCAGATAGGGGGTGCCAGTGACCCCACCCCCTGGTGTGACGGGGTGCCTGTATCAGATAGAGTAGCAGTGATCTCACCCCCTGGTGTGACGAGGTGTCTGTATGAGATAGGGGGTGCCAGTGACTCCACCCCCTGGTGTGACGGGGTGTCTGTATCAGATAGGGGGTGCCAGTGACCCCACCCCCTGGTGTGACGGGGTGCCTGTATCAGATAGAGAGTAGCAGTGATCTCACCCCCTGGTGTGATGGGGGGGACTGTACCAGATAGGGGGTGCCAGTGACCCCACCCCCTGGTGTGACGTGGTGCCTGTATCAGATAGATTAGCAATGATCTCACCCCCTGGTGTGATGGGGGGGGGGGCTGTACCAGATAGGGGGTGCCAGTGACCCCGCCCCCTGGTGTGACGGGATGTCTGTATCAGAGAGGGGGTGCCAGTGACCCCACCCCCTGGTGTGACGTGGTGCCTGTATCAGATAGATTAGCAATGATCTCACCCCCTGGTGTGATGGGGGGGGGGGGCTGTACCAGATAGGGGGTGCCAGTGACTCCACCCCCTGGTGTGACGGGGTGTCTGTATCAGATAGGGGGTGCCAGTGACCCCACCCCCTGGTGTGACGGGGTGCCTGTATCAGATAGAGAGTAGCAGTGATCTCACCCCCTGGTGTGATGGGGGGGACTGTACCAGATAGGGGGTGCCAGTGACCCCACCCCCTGGTGTGACGTGGTGCCTGTATCAGATAGATTAGCAATGATCTCACCCCCTGGTGTGATGGGGGGGGGCTGTACCAGATAGGGGGTGCCAGTGACCCCGCCCCCTGGTGTGACGGGGTGTCTGTATCGAATAGGGAGTAGCAGTGACCCCACCCCCTGGTGTGACGGGGTGCCTGTACCAGATAGAGTAGCAGTGATCTCACCCCCTGGTGTGATGGGGGGGGGACTGTACCAGATAGGGGGTGCCAGTGACCCCACCCCCTGGTGTGACGTGGTGCCTGTATGAGATAGGGGGTGCCAGTGACCCCACCCCCTGGTGTGACGGGGTGTCTGTATCAGATAGGGGGTGCCAGTGACCCCACCCCCTGGTGTGACGGGGTGCCTGTATCAGATAGAGTAGCAGTGATCTCACCCCCTGGTGTGACGAGGTGTCTGTATGAGATAGGGGGTGCCAGTGACTCCACCCCCTGGTGTGACGGGGTGTCTGTATCAGATAGGGGGTGCCAGTGACCCCACCCCCTGGTGTGACGGGGTGCCTGTACCAGATAGAGAGTAGCAGTGATCTCACCCCCTGGTGTGATGGGGGGGACTGTACCAGATAGGGGGTGCCAGTGACCCCACCCCCTGGTGTGACGTGGTGCCTGTATCAGATAGATTAGCAATGATCTCACCCCCTGGTGTGATGGGGGGGGGGGCTGTACCAGATAGGGGGTGCCAGTGACCCCGCCCCCTGGTGTGACGGGATGTCTGTATCAGAGAGGGGGTGCCAGTGACCCCACCCCCTGGTGTGACGGGGTGTCTGTATCGAATAGGGAGTAGCAGTGACCCCACCCCCTGGTGTGACGGGTTGCCTGTACCAGATAGGGGGTGCCAGTGACCCCACCCCCTGGTGTGATGGGGGGACTGTACCAGATAGGGGGTGCCAGTGACCCCACCCCCTGGTGTGACGAGGTGCCTGTACCAGATAGAGAGTAGCAGTGACCCGACTCCCTGGTGTGATGGGGGGGGGGACTGTACCAGATAGGGGGTGCCAGTGACCCCACCCCCTGGTGTGACGTGGTGCCTGTATCAGATAGATTAGCAAAGATCTCACCCCCTGGTGTGATGGAGGGGGGGGCTGTACCAGATAGGGGGTGCCAGTGACCCCACCCGCTGGTGTGACGGGGTGCCTGTATCAGATAGATTAGCAATGATCTCACCCCCTGGTGTGATGGGGGGGGGGGGGGGGCTGTACCAGATAGGGGGTGCCAGTGACCCCGCCCCCTGGTGTGACGGGATGTCTGTATCAGAGAGGGGGTGCCAGTGACCCCACCCCCTGGTGTGACGTGGTGCCTGTATCAGATAGATTAGCAATGATCCCACCCCCTGGTGTGACGGGGTGTCTGTACCAGATAGAGAGTAGCAGTGATCTCACCCCCTGGTGTGATGGGGGGGGGGGACTGTACCAGATAGGGGGTGCCAGTGACCTCACCCCCTGGTGTGACGAGGTGCCTGTACCAGATAGAGAGTAGCAGTGACCCGAACCCCTGGTGTGATGGGGGGGGGGGGACTGTACCAGATTGGGGGTGCCAGTGACCCCACCCCCTGGTGTGACTGGGTGCCTGTACCCCGTAGGATCCCCATAGGATCCAACGTTAAACGATTTCGACTATATACCGAAAATTAATATGGTTAGGTCACCATGTTGACAGATGATGACTCAGCTTAGTATTATCCATCCAAGGCTACAAGCATTGAGTGATGGCTTGAATAGGACGCCCGTGGGAGCCGCTGCTAGAGCCAAAAAAACGTATCTTTCACCATTGGCCAAATTTCCAAAACAATCCCGTGACGTCACTTTTTGCTGTAATTGCATATGGTAAGCACTGTGGCTACTAGGCATCATGTTTAACTAATAAAAAAACCGGTATTGTGTGAAATGCGCGACAAAACATTTTTCTCAGCAGGAGAGATCCAGGGCTTTAACATGGGAAGTCCCATAGAGAAATGCTGTCGGCCATGGAACCGGAAGTAAGTTAGGAACCTATTGTTGTTTTATATACAGCCATACGACAGACCCTTTTCCTATAATTTGACACCACTTATACATTTTTATGAAATTGTTTCTGATTTTTGACAATTTATTTTATGTGCCCAGACTGACATCACTCTGACGTCACGTGACGCATCGAAAAAATCTAAGATTCGACAGAAATGATTTCAATTCAAATTTCTATGACATATTAGAACCACATAGCGATAGCTTGATGTTAAATGTGTCAAAAAGCGAAATCATTGATAGAGGTCATTTAGTGCGTTTTTCCGAAAACTTGCAACCTCATTTTCCTCGAAATGAGTGCAACGCATCAAAAAGTGAACAATAACCGAAAACTGCGCCTCAACGGGTTAAAACTTATCCGAGATCTATAGCTTTAATATTACCGGGGATATATGCGTTTTTAGTTATTTATTTTAAAAAAATCGCTGTGACCTGACCTTTGACCTATCTACCATCAATTTTGCTACCATATATTAAAGACGATGTATGTAACCGTTACGACGCAATGATACTTCCGATTTCGAAATGAGACAGACATACAAACTAGCTAACATACGGAAATTTTAATGTTGCATCGCGACATGTCGCTCTCAAGTGAAATTTAGATAATAAGGGGGGGGGGGGCAAATTATCTTAATCCAGCTTTAGCCAACACTTTGTGTTAATAACTTGTTGACACAAACTGAATCTTCCATGTTGTGTATCTGATTAAATAAGCAACGGGACATTCGTATAACAGCGATCTCTGGTTGCTCACATCGTCCATGTCCAAATATCTACGACACAGATATTAGGGTGACGTCACAATAGAGTGACGTCACCATGCATAAGATGAAGGTACTCACGGGCGTCTCTGACGTTGACGGAGTTTCCGGTGAGACACAGACAGCTGTCGACGGGCGGAGCGGCGCTCGCCGCACTCAACAGGGCGAAACACAGTGACAGGGCGAGAATCATGGTGCTTGTGTCTGGTGATAGTGTCACTTTTACATCTGTCTAGCCATATATATACCTGGGGTTGATAAGGAGTTATCGCTTTTCACTTCGTAATGTTTCTTTCTTGAACTGATAAAGGAACAAAAAATAACCTTTTTAAGCTAGCGTAGAGATAAAAAAAACCCGCCAAAAACCCAATCCCTTGACATCCGCCCAACAACAGTGCGTCCGAAGTTTGTATTTAGCTACTGCTGACATCTTTGAATATATAAATATAAGGTCCTTTACCAGGCAATCGCAGGGTTTTGCTGTAGATACTGAAGGGCTAAGAGAGGGGCTATGATATCTACCCTGGATGTCAGTGCAATTAAGGCACGTGCAATGCAAAAATAAATATTAGGACTTACTAAAACCCGCCTGGGTGTATCCCGCCGGTGAGGGGCCCAGTTATATGACGACAGTGGTGATCCATCGACAGGTGTTATATGACAGGGTTGATGAGACGCCGCCATTTTACGGTATCATCATATGAGACATTGATGGTGTAGCGCCATTGCACGGTCTTATAATATGAAGTCATTGATGGTGTAGCGCCATTGAACGGTCTTATAGTATGACGTCATTGATGGTGTAGCGCCATTGAACAGGTCTTATAGTATGACGTCATTGACGGTGTAGCGCCATTGAACAGGTCTTATAGTATGACGTCATTGATGGTCTGGTGTAATTGAACGGGCTTATAGTATGGCGCCATTGATGGTATGGCGTCATAGACGACTTCGCAAATCATAGTTCAGCTTATTCCACTGTTAGGCGCCACTGCATGGGCAATGCATTCTGGGTATTTCGGTAACACATTTGCAATCCAACATTTACCATTTCCCAGATAGCATACTAGGTCACGTGAGGATGGCTGCATGGGGAGATGGTGTTGATGATTCCGCAGAGTGAAGGCCGGTAGGGCGAGAGAGCAGGTCAATGAATGAAATACTGGAGTCTGTATGGCAGAACATCAAGTTTAACAATGGAGCAGGACGTAAGCTTTGACAGAGCTGTTTGAAATGCCGTTACGCCTGATGGAGTAGCGTGAAACAATGTCAGGGAATCCTCGACAGACTGGAGACGAGCGAAGTTGAAGGATAAAGATAGATCAGGCGTTAATATCTCATAAGAACTCAACATTTTTAGCAAACTCATATCCTCAATAGTGTAATTCGCAACCAAAACAGATTATGAGTTAAATTGGACTGAATCAGCCCTCAGCTATTCTGTGGAAGGTATGTAAATGAGGAGATCTCACAGATTTACCGTTAGCTACGGGACTAAGTGACGGAGACAAACAGATACATCCTGTAACAAGGTAATAGATTACTAAATCACGGATTTTCTGGCCATACGTTTAGCTAATCTAGATATTCATAATATTACGTGTCTGTATAATACAGTATGGTGGCTAGTATTTAAGCGGCAGACGTGGGAAGAAGAACAGCCACAGTGCTCGCCTTCTCCTTATCAACCTCCTGTTTTTCTACGCTGTTTTTTTCCCGTCGTGGTACATGCGACGGATACGGGACAAAAAAGAGACAAGTAAAAAATTAAAGTCGTTTTCAACAATTTCTCTAGATAAATTCAAACAATATTTACAAAATCGTTCATCTCTGGCCAACATTCCCAGTTGACTTTCTACAGTTGATCTATGCAAAGAACAGTGGAAAGGGAATATTGCTATTCTATGCTTAATGATTTCGCCCCGGTTCGAGTAAAGTTTTAAAGCAACAGTAAGTGTCCTGCTTTGGGAGGACATGGACATCTGACGACCACTCCTGTTGTGCAATATCACAAAGACGCTGTTGAAATTCTATAAAAAAACATATTTGCATCAGCAACTCCCTGAGTTAACCCTATATGACCAAAACCATACATTGTGAGTACATTTGTAATTTTGCGGGCCCAGATGACCCTTTATACATTACTCACATTCCTTTGGATACACTGAACTTTCCGACACAACCATGTTTACCCAAATGTCAACACATCTAGCGTAATATAAAACACACAGGGTTTCGACCGCATTCTCCCATAACTACACAGTCTGGATAAGATAACATAAGATAAAGTTTGATTTAACGTCGGTATATAAAAATCAACAATACACATTAGTGCAAGTGCTATTGACCGACAATAATAAAATGACATGAGTTGATGTGATAAATGTACGTATAATAATGAAAAAATAGCAACCATTCTATCATCTATTTAAACCTTACCCGTTAGCTATGTTGCACAATGCGCCCGAATGACATTGACACATGAACACATCCGAGGTTGACAGCATGGTTTTGAATTCCTTAGCAGATTACAATAACTATTTCTTTGTTGAGCATATTCCATAAATTGCTACCTTGATACTTCAATACATTTTGGTCGTAGGCTGTTGTCTTAAAGCGTGGCATACATAGAGTTGGTCCATGTTTCAACACGTGATTGGTTTCCTTAACGTTATGCATGTCATGGATGTAACTGGGCCCAATCTTGCTGATACTCTTGTAAACTTCCAAAGCTATACAGCGCAACCGCTCAACATATGGCAAAGGTATACCCGCTTTCTTCCTCAACTCTGTATATGCTGATCTAAAATCATTAAAGACAAATCTCAGTGCACGCTGCTGTATCTTTTCAATATTACGCATGTTTTTCATATAAAAAATGCCACATAACGGGACAATAATAAAAATTTGAAAGGATCAATGAATGAAGTAATGTAAGTTTGCTATCAACATCCATGGATGCAGACACCCTAGCTAACACATGGAGACTTTTACTAGCCTTTTTGCACAAACTTGATATATGGCTGCCGAGATTTAATCTGAAATCCAATTAAATACCTACTAATGTTACTACTACCTGTTCCCCTGCCAGTTATGTACCAGAAACGGAAAACATCTACCCTCACCTATTTCGTTCCGCCTCCCAAATACGATTGCTTGGTACTTACTTGGGTTGGCCTTCATGTAATTATCGGTGAACCACGTTTTTATTTCCGTTAACGCATTCTCTAGAATTATCTTAACTTTGCTAATCTCTTTACCTTGAGCCGCAACAGTTTTTTTGTCAGCATAGTTATACTTCTCAGTTTCCGGTGAGGTGGATACTAGCAGGTCATTCGTAAATATATTTTACAGATGTGGACCGAAAACAGAACCCTGTGGTGCTCCTTTCTTGAGAGAAATCCACTCGCTCCGATTATGTCCTAGTTTTACCCTCTGTTCGCGGTTCGCAACAAGCGAACAACATTGTTTGCTGATGCCATAAGCGTTCATCTTGGTAACTAATAATCTGTGTGGAAGATAATCGAATGCTGCGGAGAGGTCCATGAGTATAGCTCCCATAACTTGATTATTATCTAATGCATTTTTGAAATCTTCAACAAAACGCGTCAGTAAACTTTGACAGCTGTGTCCCTTTCTAATCCCAGAGAGTCTGGGTGATAACCTGGGTCCCATATAGGACATAAGATGCTCACACAATATATTTTCATAAAGCTTGGAAATAAGAACACATTAGACAGGCCGGTAAGAGAACACTTACCGGCCTGTACCTTTCTTGATCTAAGTTGTCCCTTTTCTTGAAAATAGGTGTAACTTCAGCGTATTTCCGATCTTTTGGAAGCGCATTACCTTTAATCGGCATATTTAAAACATACCTTAATGGCTCACACAAGATGGCAGCTCCCAACTTGATAAGCTTCGGAGGTATCTTGTAGTCACTAGACTTCGAAACATCAATGCATTTAAGTGCTGTATTTCGTGGCTACCTACTGCCTGAAGTTAAAAGCTTCTACAGTGTCTTGGTTGCTTTTTTTATAGCCATAACGGACTTATAGTCTTTGTGATAAATCGGCAATCAACACCAGATTGCATAATCACATAACGCTGGTATGATAACACTTGGTTCACGTAAATATCTACGGGGCAAAATAAGGTTAAACAGCTAAGACAAGGATTTTTAAGCGAATACAAAGAGCTCAATATAGTCTTGATTCTCTAAAATCATCATTCATCGGCTATTGGGGCTGAATATGTACCCAGCTCTATTACCCAAATGGCATGTTCACAATTAACACACTCATTACGAGGGTTCATGTACTAAACCAATATTAAACAACAGGTTTAGTTGTCTCATGAGCTGAACTTGTAATGTATTTTGCTTTGGAGAGCCCTTGATAACGGTGATAGGAGTTTTATCTGGCTCATCATGATCCAAAATGCATATAAATGCATCTTTTGCATATTTAATATTAGAAATATTCCAGGCACCTGAAAGTGTGAATACCGCTCTCAATATAGAACGAAGAATCTCTTTCAACCATGATTATTTGACGGAATGATATTAAGAAAAGAACAATCCGGATCGGCGGATGTGCGATAGATATGACATAATGCACGAAGAAGTGGCAAAGGTAACAAAATACGAAGTGTTTAGCCAAGGACCGACTACCAAGAATTCTTGCTCTTGCCAGGACATATCTTCGCTGGTTTGGGCACGTTCCTCATAGGCAAGGTTATATGCTCAATGGCGAGCTTGCCGCCGGCAAAAGGCCAACTGGACAACCAAAGCTGATGTTCAACGAAGTTTGCAAACGCGACATGAATGCTGTTAGCATCGATATGAGTGCCTTCGTATCCGCAGTACTTGATGGCCCATAAGGGAGGGTGGGCACCCCGGAGGGTGGGCACCCCGGGCCTTGGTGTAAGATCGATCGCAGAGGCGGATCACGCGGGGGCGACTACGGTTTAAGTCCCCCTCCCCCCCCTCTCCCCACCCCCTAGTCAAGCCGAAGAAGTCCTCCTCCCCACCGACAGGTAAAGCGGTAGACGATGTGAATGCTTGGTTTGTCATGAACGTGAAAGGGTTTGGCAGAAGGTGTTCATGTTTGCTTTGTCATGACCGTGAGGGGGCATGGCAGACGATGTGAATGCTTGGTTTGTCATGAACGTGAAAGGGTTTGGCAGAAGGTGTTCATGTTTGCTTTGCTTCTCAGAAGAATGAGAATGATCGGTCGGCAATAGGGTCTGTAAGTGACGTCACAGACAGCGCGCGCTCACCTCTAGAAAGAACCGTTCTGGGTACAACGCGTCAGCGGGTCCCTATACTTTACTATGGGCCTCAAATTAGACTCACTGATGTTTGAGATATGAATGCAATGTTAGATTTGAAAACCATATGGAATAAATGTTTGGGGTGTACCTTCATACTCGTACTAGTTTTAAATCGCAAGACGCTGGTTTTCTGTGCGTTTCACGCCATTACAAAGAGCTCCCTATGCTTTGTATATGGGGCGGTGAAGCGTCATGTACCCAAAACCGGATTCGCTGGAGGTGAGCGCGCGCTGTCTATGATGTCACTTACAGACCCTATGACCGTCCGAGGGCTTTGCAAACGACATGAAGGCCTTGTACTTCATGGACCGGGTTTTGGCAGACCATTCTTAGATTGTCATGAGCGCGAGATAGGTTGGCAGACGATGTAAAATCCCCCGGTGGGGGGGGGGGCACTATTATACAAATCTGGTTGGGGGGGTGGGGGGGGGGGGGTCCGCGGGTGTCTTGATGCCTGAGAGAGCGGATATTTGTGATAGAAAATATAGAGAGGACATTTATGAGGAAAACGATACCCTTATAGAGCGGATATTTTAAAACTTGCGACCAGGAAGTGGGGGGGGGGCTCTGAAAACGTGCGTTTACAGAGCGGGATGCCGATAAAAAGTACCCCTTCCGAGCGGATTTGGGCGGTAAGAAGCCTCGCTTCATCTCACATCTCGGGTAATACATACACATACATACACATACACAACATAATGCATAATCATAGACATAAATAAAAGATCCTTTTAGTTTGGTCTATCCCCATTTGATTGTCCCGGGAGGTCTCTTGGTCTAATTTAACTTCAATGCGCGCACATTATGCCTAAGACACACACATCTCATTTTATGCGCCGCTGTCCTAGTTTCGAGCAGGTGGGGTCGATGTATGCTGAGCATCCTTAATAAAGAACGTGTTTACCCAAAAGCTATATATTCGTATGTTTATGGCCCAGAAAAACACTTGGTGTCTATATGAACATGACTTTGTTGAGTTTTCAATCCCATCAGGCCCAAAATACAGATAGACATAACAGTAGATATTTGTAAAACAAGTTAAGCTTCGATTTACCGATGAGTCACATTGAAACTATAAAAAGCACGAAGTGCTGGTCATTTAAACTCATTGGGTAGCTTTACCAATGTCTTCTGGGAGCGGCGACTATACTATAAACCAACTTAAACTACGACATAAAATCCAGCGTAGGCCTACTTGAGTTGGTTGGCCAGTTTGAAATAGGGAGCTTCAAGTAGATCAAGTAGTTTTGTCTAGCGGGTATACCGTCGGCACAACAACATGAGGCCGCCAAGTGACCGACGCATTGGACCACTGAATGTAAATAGTACATGAATACACATTTTAGACCTAACATAACATTTTTAAACAAACTACACCAGATCAGTTAAATTCTTGATGACACCCTCCAAGCATTCCCGCAACAAATGGAAATAGTTGGATGTGACCAATGTCGTTCCATAACGAGTTCAGAATGCTAAAATATTCATGGCAGCAAAAAAGGAACTAAATGCCGAGAATCAGGACAAAAAAACCCCAACAAAGTCGAGTATCACAATCACGATAATAACTGTAGTGCAAATCACGCGTTGTTTTCAATCACACATCACGGATTGCAGGTTTTCCCCAAATCACGAGAATTACTTCGATCACGAATCATGTAAATAACTCTACTCAGTTCCCGATCCCAATAATAATTTTAGGTACAATCACGAATCACCCCCCCCCCCCCCATATAAGGCAAACAGTTATTCTTCGCAACCCGTTGCTTGGTTGGTGCATGTCTGTCAACGACCTTTTTGGTCAGTGTACTACAGAACCGATATGGATCGTCCACATCAACACTTCACTTACATGAAAGGGTACCGATGCCAGATCAGCTTTGTATTTAGCCTCATCAAAATGTTTAAAATTTCGATAATAAACACGCTTCTGCTGTTTAAAGGGAACTTCTAAGTTTGTTGCTTTGCATACCATATGGTGAAAATCGCTAAGGTCCGTATCTATAATTGATAAATCTCGTAAGCGCTTTGCAACATTTGTAATTACAACATCAATTAAGGTCGGTGTTTTACCTTTAAAACAAATCGGTGACTTAACGATATTTTTTGTACCATATTTCAGGGTTCAACATGTTTACGTTTAGATCTCCCAACAGGACAAGGTTAACATCTTCAGTAGCGATTGCATACAGATTGTTATCGATCTTTGTATAAAAGTTTTGTATAAAAGTATTGGTACAATCATCTTGTCGAACATTACGAAACAAACAGATATAGAAGGATCCCCACAATTCTTTATAAAGCGTCTTATAAAACCGAGGCTGTGTGCTGGCCTGCTGTGTGCTGGCCTGTTGTGTGCTGTGTGCTGACGTGCTGTTTGTTGTGTGCTGCGGGCTGGCCTGCTGTGTGCTGGCCTGTTATTTCCTGGCCTGCTGTGTGCTGGCATGCTGTGTGATGTGTGCTGACCTGCTGTGTGCTTGTGTGCTGTGTGCTGGCCTGTTGTGTGCTGGCCTGCTGTGTGCTGGCCTGCTGTGTGCTGGCATGTTGTGTGCTGGCCTGCCGTGTGCTGTGTGCTGTGTGCTGACCTGCTCTGTGCGGGTCTGATGTGTGCTGGCCTGCTGTGCGCTGGCATGTTTTGTGCTGTGTGCTGTGTGCTGACCAGCTGTATGCTGGCCTGTCGTGTGCTGTGTGCTGGCCTGCTGTGTGCTAGCCTGCCGTGTGGTGGCCTGCTGTGTGCTGGCCTACTGTGTGCTGGTCTAATGTGTGCTGCGTGCTGGCCTGCTGTGTGCTGGCCTGCTGTGTGCTGGCCTTCTATGTGCTGGCCTGCTGTGTGCTGGCCTGCTGTGTGTTGTGTACTGGCCTTGGCCTGCTGTGTTCTGGCCTACAGTGTGCTGCGTGGTGTGTGCTGCGTGCTGACCTACTGTGTGCTGCCTGATGTGTGCTGGCCTGCTGTGTGCTGTGCGTTGTGTGCTGGCCTGCTGTGTGCTGGCCTGCTGTGTGCTGGTCTGCTCTCCGCTGGCCTGCTGTGTGCTGGCCTGCTGTGTGGTGTGTGCTGGCCTGCTGTCTGGTGTGTGCTGGCCTGCTCTCTGCTGTGTGTTATGTGCTGGCCAGCTGTGTGCTGGCCTGCTGTGTGCAGGCCTGCTGTGTGCTGTGTGCTGGCCTGCTCTTTGCTGTGTGTTATGTGCTGGCCTGCTGTGTGCTGGCCTGCTTTGTGCTGTGTGCTTGCCTGCTCTCTGCTAGCCTGCTGTGTGCTGCCTGCTGTGTGCTGGCCGGCTGTGTGCTGTGTGCTGGCCTGATGTGTGCTGTGTGCTGGCCGCCTGCTGTGTGCTGGCCTGCTGTGTGCTGTGTGCTGGCCTGCTGTGTGCTGTGTGCTGGCCTGCTGTGTGTTGTGTGCTGGCCTGCTGTATGCTGTGTGCTGGCCTGCTGTGTGTTGTGTGCTGTGTGCTGGTCTGCTGTGTGCTGGCCTGTTATGTGCTGTGTGCACATGTGTGTTGTGTGCTGTGTGCTGTGTGTTGTGTGCTGTGTGCTGGCCGCATGCTGTGTGCTGGCCTGCTGTGTGCTGTGTGATGGCCTGCGGTGTGCTGTGTGCTGGCCTGCTGTATGCTGTGTGCTGTGTGCTGGCCGCCTGCTGTGTGCTTGCCAGCTGTGTGCTGGCCTACTGTGTGCTGTGTGCTGGCCTGTTGTGTCCTGGTTTGCTGTGTGCTGGCCTGCTGTAATGGTTGCGCAAGAGAGCTACACCCCCCCCCCCTCTTCGACGGACAGTGAGCAGCAAAACAACGCCCCAAGCGCCAAAGAAGTGAAATTCCCACACTAAAACTAGCGAGTAAATTTGCGTCGCGAGTGCCTTGTAACACTTAATAATTGTAGGTCTTGCTTCGAAAGTAGTTGTAAATGTTTACAAATGTTCGTAGAAGGCAGGTATGTGATTTGTGTGGAGATGTATCCATTACTTATCCAAAAATAAAAGGCGTTGAAGCGGGTGTTGACGCTCTGTGGCAGCCGTTGAGTCGTATAACCTGTTCTTAAAGCATTGCTATGACGTCATTCTTTTGTTAAAGTTGCATGTCGAGTTCTTTCCCGCCAAAACTAAGCCCAGGCGATATTTATATCAAAATTTGCAGAAAACTCGAATGTTTCATTCTATGAATTCAGAAACCTGATAAACATTGCTGTTTCGGCTGTGGTGTGGCAAACGTGTCTATCCCCGGACACCACAGAAGTCTGTCGCGGCACTGCTACTTATACCAAAGCATCGCGAAGCACACAAACTGATGACGTTTACCACTAAAATGAAAACTTGTGGTAAATTGATATCACGCGCAAGGCTAAGAGACACTATTTGGCAGTCTGGCATGGGTGGAGTATACACAAAAGAAATCTTGAAGGATTCAAGGACTGATTTTTATTTGTATTTTGACCTCTTTGGTTTGGGCGGGAAAGAGCTCGACATGCAACTTTAAAGCGTTGATTCTCACTTTTAGGAGTCGACTTTGTTCCACCCGAGGCTGGGCGTCAAATGTTGCTCACTTATTACACGAGTAGGAAGCTTCTTCTCCTTTATCAAGGTGTAGGCCTATCCACGGCTAATAGGAAATGGAATGATTTGGTGTTTTAGGCCGCTTTTGTGCACCCGACGATGAAGAATGAATGGATAAAATATGCCCCAGCGTCCGGGATTCGAACCCGGACCTATTCACGATCGGAAAAATGAACTCATATGGGGGACTTGATGGCACTATTATGACTCAGACATGTGAACTGATGGGAAGTCTGAAATAGACCGATGCACACTCCGACACTAAGCCCCGCCCACGCTTGAGTCCATTTTCCTCAATCGTGAGTATGAAATTGGCACACGTGAGCAGGAAGTTACTCATTTCTGAAAAACTGACAGCAAAGATATGCTGCTTTGTTCATCCGACCCTTTTGTCCGACATACCGCACGTGGAAGATCTTTTTTCATCACATGATTGCATAAAAAAGCAAGAGTGACCGCAGTGAATACTTGACGCCGTGATCGGTCGATTGCCAATAGGGGACATGTTTTTGAGTAAGGGAAAACACTCGACGCAACACTTTCTCGTGCTTTCTCCTTACCTTATTTAGCTCGTCGCGGGGCATCCCAGGCCTTCAGCATAGCCTTCTCCTATTGGCCTGATGCAAAGAAAAAACCTGACCCAGATAGTCAACAACAACACGCGTCGCTGAGGACCAGGACGTTACCCGGCGAGTTCTCCAACAAAACTACATCTTCATGTGGGTCTCCACGGGCCGTTGGCTACCTGACGGATGTACACAGCTGAAAACATATATGCATTACACTTGCTGCGTCAGCCTTGCTACAAACCGGCGCTGGGACCCGATAGCAATTCCATTGAGTCGTCGGCCTTTGCTTCACACTGACGCTGAAAAGCCCTGCTACACCGGAATTGTCAGCCCACCATTCCGAGTACAACATGAGTCGTTCGGTGCCTCGCAGTGCTTTGGTCGTCGCTGCTCTCTTCACTCTTCTCGCGCGATGCTGGGGTCAGCCGGCAGAGGGCAGCTGTGTCTGCCTGACAGGAAATGGCGTTAACATCAGGAGCTCAGGTAGGCATCCATTCATAGGGTCTAAACGAGTTAAGCATTACCTCATTGAATATACATTCTCTTCTGTTTTTGTTAATTAAACCCTTATATTAATAATGCGTAATATTAAATGATTTTATTGCTCATTTGTGAAAAAGAACGAATCAACTAAAAGATATATATATCGCGAGCTGTTTGCCGGGTTTGACGGTTGTGTCACGGTATCGTGTTCTTCGGTGACAGCATGCGGCTCGCTGATAGGACAGGCAAATCGTGGCGATTGCTACGTCTCCCGGGGCCGAACACAGCGCTGCTCGCTCGGAGGACAGTCGTACAGCTACTGGCAGGTATCCTACAATGGCCAGGTAAGAATGCCAATCATCAGTCCGTCATCGTGTTAAGTGGGGTCAGCTAGTTAACGCATGACAAGGATAATGCCGACATAGCCATTGACGCATTATCTAGACAACACCAGTCATTATCTAGACAATATCTAGATAGTATCTAGACAGTGTCATGCATTACACAGACAGCACCAGTCATTATCGAAACAATATCTGGACAATATCGAGACAGTACCATGCATTGGACAGACATTACATTGCACAATATACACATTACATTGCACTATATACACATTACATTGCACTATATACACATTACATTGCACTATTTACAAATTACATTGCACTATATACACATTACATTGCACTATATACACATTACCTTGAACTATACACACATTACATTGCACTAAATACACATTACATTGCATTATATAGAAATTACCTTGCATTATACACATATTACATTGCACTATATACACAATACCAGACAGTATCTATACAAAAGCGAGACAGTGTCTAGACAACATCGAGACAGTATATAGGCAGTATCAAATCATACATTATCCAGACGGTATCTCGATGTACACGGACTCAGGTTATTGGCGTCTGATCCAGTTTTTGCTCCATTCAGCTGCTGATGATTTACGAGGGGCCTTTTCCATAGAATCCGGTATCCTGAATTGGGTCCGGTAATTGATGCAGCATATATACAAAAAAAATGTAACAAAAAAACCCCAAATGATCGGTGTAAATGTCACCAATTGTCACGGATGTAAAGCCAGTGAAAATGTAGTCGACTTTCCTAATTAATAGCAGGCTTTATATTAACACGAACCGGTGAGGGTGTGGTCTATAGTGTACATTATGGACGGGAAGGCATTAAATATGTCAACAAAATCCGAAGCCAAATCAAACCCAATTAATTGGACCGTCTTTTACCGAGGTATGTCAAGTGTATTTATTGACATGCAGTCGTAATCACAAAAGGAGACCCCAAAGCAAGAAAGACCCATACAAGTTAATTATAACGTATCTATTTGCTTATATATAAAAAGATCACTGTAAAGTCTTTGTTCCGCTCCCGAGTTTTTCTTCTTTTGTGCTTGCAAGCGACTAAGTTCTCCTCTCATGCTGAATTCGCTTAGGGGCCATTGTATTTTGACACTCACTCATACTGTTATTACCGTGTGTCTTTCACCTGCACGCCATCTCCAGCCCGCTGGTTGGGTTGTCCCCCATGGGGCGGGAGCAATTATTTAACTTATCTGTTTCCCAGTTTGTGGTGCTCCCCATTCATTGTCTTCGCTTATCGTCAAGCTGTACGTATTTTCACCGATATTGTCACCTGCCTATTGCCTAGTGAATGGCAGGGCCGCCTCGATAGCTCAGTGGGCTAGAGCGCTCGCATTGAGTGCTCTGGCCACCTGAGAGCCAAACGGCACGTGGATCGGTGGTTGGAGCCCCGCTGTGGCCATGTCTGTGAAGTCGCAGGATAAAGATCCCATGTCTTTCTTCGTAAAGAGTAGGGGGTTACCCCCGGGGACATGGCTCCACTCTCCCTTCTTTCTCCCATTGACGCGATATGACCAAAAGCGGTTAAAGCGTCCCGAATAACCAATCAACCACCCGAGCGAATGGCGCGCACGGCTTTAGCAGTGTGTGTGGGACCTCTCTTTACAATTATGACATATGGGAGTAGCCGGCGCCTCCTCCGGGGGTTGTTTGGGGCAGAGGTGAGGAGAGCAGGGGCGCATTTACCACGCATGTGAGTTTACCACTCATTCTAATAGCTCGTACGTCACTCACGCGGTGGAGCCACCGCTGACCCAGAGGGTCTGAGATTGGGGCTTGTAGAATTGGAGACGAGCCACAGACCGACGGATGAGCAAGCGACCGGCTATATTTAGAAAGCGACCCGATTGTCTTTTTGGCTGCACAGGTCAGAGAGCTCACTATGGGGTAGGGCTGTCTAGGCTTGAAGGCTCACTATGGGTGAGGGCTGCCTAGAATGGTGGGCTCACTATGGCGGAGGGCTGCCTAGACTGGAGGGCTGACTATGGGGGAGGGCTACGTAGGCTGGAGGGCTCACTATAGGGGAGGGCTGCCTAGACTGGAGGGCTCACTATGTGGTAGGGCTGCCTAGACTGGACGGCTCACTATGGGGTAGGGCTGCCTAGGCTAGAGGGCTCACTATGGGGTAGGGCTGCCTAGGCTAGAGGGCTCACTGTGGGGTAGGGCTGCCTAGGCTAGAGGGCTCACTATGGGTGAGGGCTGCCTAGAATGGAGGGCTCACTAGGGCGTAGGGCTGCCTAGGCTAGAGGGTTTACTATGGGGTAGGGCTGCCTAGGCTAGAGAGCTCACTATGGGTGAGGGCTGCCTAGAATGGTGGGCTCACAATGGGGGAGGGCTGCCTAGACTGGAGGGCTCACTATGGGGGAGGGCTACGTAGGCTGGAGGGCTCACTATAGGGGAGGGCTGCCTAGAATGGAGGGCTCACTATGGGGTAGGGCTGCCTAGACTGGAGGGCTCACTATGGGGTACGGCTGCCTAGGCTAGAGGGCTCACTATGGGGTACGACTGCCTAGGCTAGAGGGCTCACTATGGGGTGGGGCTGCCTAAGGCTAGAGGGCTCACTATGGGTGAGGGCTGCCTAGAATGGAGGGCTCACTATGGGGTAGGGCTGCCTAGGCTAGAGGGCTCACTATGGGGTAGGGCTGCCTAGGCTAGAGTGCTCACTATGGGTGAGGGCTGTCTAGAATGGAGGGCTCACTATGGGGGAGGGCTACGTAGGCTGGAGGGCTCACTATAGGGGAGGGCTACGTAGGCTGGAGAGCTCACTATGGGGGAGGGCTACGTAGGCTGGAGAGCTCACTACGGGGGAGGGCTACGTAGGCTGGAGGGCTCACTATAGGGGAGGGCTGCCTAGACTAGAGGGCTCACTATTGGGGAGGGCTGCCTAGACTGGAGAGCGCACTATGGGGGAGGGCTGCCTAGAATGGAGAGCTCACTATGGTGAAGAGATACCTAGGCTGGAGGGCTCACTATAGGGGAGGGTTGCCTTGACTGGAGGGCTCACTATGGGGGAGGGATACCAAGGCTGGAGGGCTCACTATAGGGGAGGGCTGCCTAGACTGGAGGGCTCACTATGGGGGAGGGATACCTAGGCTGGAGGGCTCACTATAGGGGAGGGTTGCCTTGACTGGAGGGCTCACTATGGGGGAGGGATACCAAGGCTGGAGGGCTCACTATAGGGGAGGGCTGCCTAGACTGGAGGGCTCACTATGGGGGAGGGCTGCCTAGACTAGAGGGCTCACTATGGGGGAGGGCTACCTAGGCTGGAGGGCCCGTTATGGGGGAGGGCTACCTAGGCTGGAGGGCTACCTTGGCTGGAGGGCTTACTATCTGGCTGCCTAGGCCAGAGGGCTCGCGATCTGGGAGGTCTACCTAGGCTGGAGGGCTCACTATGGGGGAGGGCTACGTAGAGTGGATGGCTCACTATGGGGGAGGGCTGCCTAGACTGGAGGGCTCACTATGCGGGAGGGCTACCTAGGCTGGAGGGCTCACTATGGAGGAGGGCTACCTAGGCTGGAGGGCTCACTATATGGGAGGGCTGTCTAGACTTGAGGGTTTACTATGGCGGAGGGCTACCTATTTTGAGAGGGCCAAGGCGCAGTTAAAAGTTACGGCCCCCATCCGCCCCACTGCACGCGTCAGCGGAACGGCACAGGCGCGGTGCCGTCGCGGTACCGTCGAGGCTCCGCGGTGAGATAGGACATGTTCTATTTTTCGGTCTTCGGTCGGCGCGCCGTCGACATTTCAGCCAATCAGAAAAAGGAATGAAATTCAGCGCCATGCACATTCTCCAACCTGGCGGCAAAAGCCTCTGTTTCGGGCACAAAGACGCGCGAAAGTTGGTGGAGACGTGATCGCAGATCCAGCAACTCCTGAAACTGCACTGGTGTCAATCTGAAGTAAATTTAGGTCCGAAACCTCTTATCGTTTGCAATTTTTAGCTCCTGTATGAGCCTGTGTATTCTACCAGCGCCAGTCTTCTTTGAAGAGTGCGATGAATCAAAAATACCTCTTCCTTCTGCGACGTCTTTACGCTGCTAACAGCATGAGTGCGTCCTCATCAGAAGAATTTATCTTCCCTTTGTTTCAAAATGCCGCTAATATCTAAAGATAGCCTAAGCCGTTAATTCAGACAGCTGCTATACGGTCACTCACCGCGCGACCACCGCGTGCAGTGGGCTATAGCCATCGCGACCAAACCGCGCCGCATCGGTTCCGTCGCCGCGTCAGTTCCGTCACCGCGCCGCGAACGAGTCCAGTGGGCGTCAGCACTTACACTCCATCTGAAGCACATGCACTGTGATTTGGAATTCAGGCTAATGCATGACAGTTTCAAATCTTACCCCGTCAATTGTTTATAGAAAGGCTAGCTTTGGTTTCTTCGCTGCTAGACGACACAGCTTAATTAACAACGTCATTACTTATGTTCATTAGCGAGACGCTCCATCCAAGTAACTGTTGGTAATTAATTTAAAAAATATGGCCAGATATTACTATGTCTGGTGTGGATCGATCTAGTTTAAGTTTTGTCTATGTATGGACTATATCATTACCACTTTATTCTCCACAGTCCGGCTGGATCGCCAGCAATTTCCTTTCCCCGTCCGGAAGCAATTGCCCAGGTCAGTTCGCGAAACATTTTAGGGACATGGCGCAGCCAGAGACTTTAGCTTTCCTCTCATGAAGTAATAAACAGGAATCTAATAGTTCGATTGGGTGTATGACATTTCTTTCAGTGCTGATTGGAAGGACTTTTTTTCTTATATGGGCACATATTTGGGCCTCGTGTGTTTTGCGATGACAAAGCGATGTTTTGATGGTTCGACGGTTCTATGCGATGTGCTGGCAGTCTAGTTACTTCTCAGGATGAGGAACATGGCCTTCGAGAAGAACTCTTCAAAGAACATTATTTTCAATTGTTGCATTTCCATACTATATATAGGCCTACCCATTAAATCATAAAAAATATTCCCTCTTAACTCACAGCAGATCAATAAAATTAGATCAATACCAATATAAGAGTTTCATGATTGTCTCCAAAGCAAAGCAAAACAACCCGTGGCAGTCAGGCAGTCATAATCAGGCAGGCCTAAAAATGTATATTTACATTTCCCCGAAACGACATCAGCCGAAATGGAATGTCACTTAATACCGCCTTCTTTCTTACAGGCGCTTGTGTTTGTGTGACGGGAAGCACGTTGAACGTCAGAAACAGTGGTGAGTTTATCCCTCGTGATGTGCGAAACCGTGAAAGCAAAATAATAACGCTCTTTAATTCTAGCCTGGCATGACATTTGAAACTGGTGGTGATGTCAGTTGTGAGGCTTTCTTCGTCAATGAATGGGTCCGGAATTAGTTGTTATCCTCCCAGCTGAAGATGCAACGTTCCCTGAACGTTAGGCTTTGGTTCCTGGAGGGGTGTGGGAACGTTCCCTGAACGTTAACTTTGGTTCGTGGAGGGATATGTGTGAAATTTTGATTGCTGACTGTTCGAAAAACGTAATTCAAGCGTTAGCTTTGAAATGGGTTATTGGAACGTTTCGGCAGAACGCCCAGAGAAGTTTTCCTGACGTTTCCCCTCCAAGAAAGTTTAAGTTTTACAAACGTTTTACGTGGTTTAATGACGCAGCAGTGTCTTGTTACTCTATGCACTGCACACTTTGACAGCGGAATGGTTAAGTCGATCACTTGCTCTCGCCATTTTTGTTACCGCGGAGGCACGAGGGACCAATTTTCTCGGAACAGGTGATTAGTTTCCGTTAATGCATACTTCTATTGTTTCCTCGGAGTTATAGGTCCTTATTGGGATCTCACAACTTCTCACAACGCTTCGAAGTTCTACGATCCCAATAATAACCTACAACTCATTCCTTATCTAATACAGAGTGAGTCGTTATAACCTACCCAGGGAAAGTAATAACCCGGTACCATAGATGATACCGGACTGCTCTCCATACATCAGCCTCATGGACTAATGTTAAAATGTGCATTACACGAAACGTACTCGTCTGTGTATACATAATCTGGGGCTCGGTTCAAGCGTTGTATATAATCTAGCGCTCGGCTCAAGCGTTGTATATAATCTTGCGCTCGGCCCAAGCGTTGTATATAATCTAGCGCTCGGCCCAATCGTTGTATATAATCTGGCGCTCGACTCAAGCGTTGTATATAATCTGGCGCTCGGCCCAAGCGTTGTATATAATCTGGCGCTCGACTCAAGCGTTGTATATAATCTGGGGCTCGGCCCAAGCGTTGTATATAATCTGGCGCTCGACTCAAGCGTTGTATATAATCTGGCGCTCGGCCCAAGCGTTGTATATAATCTGGCGCTCGACTCAAGCGTTGTTAATAATCTGGCGCTCGGCCCAAGCGTTGTATATAATCTGGGGCTCGACTCAAGCGTTGTATATAATCTGGGGCTCGGCCCAAGCGTTGTATATAATCTGGCGCTCGGCCCAAGCGTTGTATATAATCTGGGGCTCGGCCCAAGCGTTGTATATAATCTGAGGCTCGGCCCAAGCGTTGTATATAATCTGGCGCTCGACTCAAGCGTTGTATATAATCTGGGGCTCGGCCCAAGCGTTGTATATAATCTGGGGCTCGGCCCAAGCGTTGTATATAATCTGGCGCTCGACTCAAGCGTTGTATATAATCTGGGGCTCGGCCCAAGCGTTGTATATAATCTGGCGCTCGACTCAAGCGTTGTATATAATCTGGGGCTCGGCCCAAGCGTTGTATATAATCTGGGGCTCGACTCAAGCGTTGTATATAATCTGGCGCTCGACTCAAGCGTTGTATATAATCTGGCGCTCGGCCCAAGCGTTGTATATAATCTGGCGCTCGACTCAAGCGTTGTATATAATCTGGGGCTCGGCCCAAGCGTTGTATATAATCTGGGGCTCGACTCAAGCGTTGTATATAATCTGGCGCTCGGTCCAAGCGTTGTATATAATCTGGCGCTCGACTCAAGCGTTGTATATAATCTAGCGCTCGACTCAAGCGTTGTATATAATCTGGCGCTTGGCTCAAGCGTTGTATATAATCTGGCGCTCGACTCAAGCGTTGTATATAATCTGCCGCTCGGCCCAAGCGTTGTATATAATCTGGCGCTCGGCCCAAGCGTTGTATATAATCTGGGACTCGGCTCAAGCGTTGTATATAATCTGGGGCTCGGCCCAAGCGTTGTATACAATCTGGCGCTCGACTCAAGCGTTGTATATAATCTGGGGCTTGGCCCAAGCGTTGTATATAATCTGGCGCTCGACTCAAGCGTTGTATATAATCTGGCGCTCGACTCAAGCGTTGTATATAATCTGGCGCTCGGTCCAAGCGTTGTATATAATCTGGGGCTCGGCCCAAGCGTTGTATATAATCTGGGGCTCGGCCCAAGCGTTGTATATAATCTGGGGCTCGGCCCAAGCGTTGTATATAATCTGGGGCTCGGCCCAAGCGTTGTATATAATCTGGGGCTCGGCCCAAGCGTTGTATATAATCTGGGGCTCGACTCAAGCGTTGTATATAGTCTGGCGCCTGGCCCAAGCGTTGTATATAATCTGAGGCTCGGCCCAAGCGTTGTATATAATCTTGGGCTCGGCCCAAGCGTTGTAGATAATCTGGCGCTCGGCCCAAGCGTTGTATATAATCTGGGGCTCGACCCAAGCGTTGTATATAATCTGGGGCTCGGCCCAAGCGTTGTATATAATCTGACGCTCGACTCGAGCGTTGTATATAATCTGGCGCTCGACTCAAGCGTTGTATATAATCTGGGACTCGGCCCAAGCGTTGTATATAATCTGGGGCTCGGCCCAAGCGTTGTATATAATCTGGTGCTCGGCCCAAGCGTTGTATATAAGCCGGGGCTCGGCCCAAGCGTTGTATATAATCTGGCGCTCGACTCAAGCGTTGTATATAATCTGGCGCTCGACTCAAGCGTTGTATATAATCTTGCGCTTGGCCCAAGCGTTGTATATAATCTGGCGCTCGACTCAAGCGTTGTATATAATCTGCCGCTCGGCCCAAGCGTTGTATATAATCTGGCGCTCGGCCCAAGCGTTGTATATAATCTGGGACTCGGCTCAAGCGTTGTATATAATCTGGGGCTCGGCCCAAGCGTTGTATAAAATCTGGCGCTCGACTCAAGCGTTGTATATAATCTGGGGCTTGGCCCAAGCGTTGTATATAATCTGGCGCTCGACTCAAGCGTTGTATATAATCTGGCGCTCGACTCAAGCGTTGTATATAATCTGGCGCTCGGTCCAAGCGTTGTATATAATCTGGGGCTCGGCCCAAGCGTTGTATATAATCTGGGGCTCGGCCCAAGCGTGGTATATAATCTGGGGCTCGGCCCAAGCGTTGTATATAATCTGGGGCTCGGCCCAAGCGTTGTATATAATCTGGGGCTCGGCCCAAGCGTTGTATATAATCTGGGGCTCGACTCAAGCGTTGTATATAGTCTGGCGCCTGGCCCAAGCGTTGTATATAATCTGAGGCTCGGCCCAAGCGTTGTATATAATCTTGGGCTCGGCCCAAGCGTTGTATATAATCTGGGGCTCGGCCCAAGCGTTGTATATAATCTGGGGCTCGACCCAAGCGTTGTATATAATCTGGGGCTCGGCCCAAGCGTTGTATATAATCTGACGCTCGACTCAAGCGTTGTATATAATCTGGCGCTCGACTCAAGCGTTGTATATAATCTGGGACTCGGCCCAAGCGTTGTATATAATCTGGGGCTCGGCCCAAGCGTTGTATATAATCTGGTGCTCGGCCCAAGCGTTGTATATAAGCCGGGGCTCGGCCCAAGCGTTGTATATAATCTGGCGCTCGACTCAAGCGTTGTATATAATCTGGCGCTCGACTCAAGCGTTGTATATAATCTTGCGCTTGGCCCAAGCGTTGTATATAATCTGGCGCTCGACTCAAGCGTTGTATATAATCTGGCGCTCGACTCAAGCGTTGTATATAATCTGGCGCTGACACTGAGAAGAGTTGTGACGTCACCGGCTTGCCTCCAATAGTGGCAAGATTAGGGACGTCACGGCCTGCTTTCCACATTGGGGGAAGTAGTAACATCAAGGGCCGCCTCCCACAATGGGTAAAGTAGTAACGTCACGGGCGGCCTCCCACAATGGGTAAAGTAGTGACGTCACGGGCGGCCTCCCACAATGGGTAACGTAGTGACGTCACGGGCGGCCTCCCACAATGGGTAAAGTAGTGACGTCACGGGCGGCCTCCCACAATGGGTAAAGTAGTGACGTCACGGGCGGCCTCCCACAATGGGTAAAGTAGTGACGTCACGGGCGGCCTCCCACAATGGGGAAAGTAGTGACTTCACGGGCGGCCTCCCACAATGGGTAAAGTAGTGACGTCACGGGCGGCCTCCCACAATGGGGAAAGTAATGACGTCACGGGCGGCCTCCCATGGTTGGAAAAAGTCTATTGACGTCGCGGGGTACCTCCCACAATAGAATGAGTAGCGATGTGACCACTGCCTCCGACGGTGGAAAGAGATACAGAAGTCGTTCGAGTTAAGTCGTACGTGAAGGCTACATAAATCCTACAAAAAAGTTGTACTTACGATTCGTACAAGTCGTACCCTGTAAATACACAGGCGTACGAGTTGCTATTTATTTATTTTCACTTGATTGCAATACGCGTCTGTAATCTACATACAGCTATATACGATCATTATATACATTGACATCGCCACTTTTATGGACGAAACAGGAAACCGGACAATTATTATAGTTCTTTGCCACTTCGTTTGCAGCTTGCGGAGGGAAGATCGGCACAGTAACCAATGGCGACTGCTTCGTTTCTCAAGCCGGAAGCCAATCGTGTGCCTTCTCGTCAGGGGGCACCACCTATATCTACTGGCAGGTCGACTACCAAGGCCAAGTAAGTGCGCAATTTTGACAATGTGTTTCACCGTATTCACCTGCATGGGAGATGGCCACACTCTGGCCCTATGACGCTGTAATGTTTCCCTCACAGGCGCCGCAGATCGACTGACACAGAACAAGTGTTTTATATGGGCGGTGCGCGACCCCCCCACCCCTCCACCCCTCCTCCTCCTCCCCCCCGGCCTGTGTCAGTCGGCAGCGCCTGTGGTTTCCCTAGAACTCATAATATTAATATAGGTGGTGTCGTTACCGTTACCTTGTTGTTGTTTATGTCTTTCGTTGAGTGATTGGAGGGGAAGCCACCGTGTACGCTCACACCGTGTCAATAGAGAGAGCCCGGGTAGAGAGGATAGAGGTCCGTTTCTCTTCGTGGACAGTTCGTTCATCGAACAGACTATGGAACGCTACCCCAGGGCCACTCCAATGGTCTAGTGGTTAGCGTAATAACAGGTGTCGAGCGACCTCTGCCGTGTCGGGCATTGTGTGGCTGTGGCAGTGTGGCTGTGGCAGTGTGGCTGTGGCAGCGAAACACTGTGTGAGTGATGGGGGGTTACAACCCCAGACATGGCTCCTCTCTATTCTCGAAGCAAAGTCTGTTATTGCTGGCACTTGGCTTGTCGTGCGTTATGTGTAATGTTACACTAAAAGGGTTCTAGGATGTCATCAACGAAAAATTATTGACATTCGAATGTCTTCTTGGACTACGGAGATGTTAATACGCAATTTGAGACGTTTGGCTGAACTGTTATGGGAATGTATCATGTGGTCGCGATGAACCATTCGTATGTTGGATATGACGGCTTGCGAAGCAGTTAGAGGGTAAACCCGATATATAGTATTTGTCCGTGTAGCTTTCGATTACTTTCGATTGTATTACATTGTCACAATGCTGTTTTCGTCCCAAATAAACTCGTGTTTCGGATTAGAAAACCGATTCCCGCATGCTTTTGTCATGCATGCGCCGTATGGAGTTGGTTCAGGTGCCCGGCTTCAACGTGTCCTTTGTTAGGCTGGGGTACCAGGGGTAGGCTGGCTCTATAGCAATGTTATTCAGAAAACAAACACACACGTGCGATGATGGGCTATGATGGACCGCGATGGGCGATGATGGGCGATGGTGGACCGCGATGGGCGATGATGGGCGATGGTGGGCCGCGATAGGCGATGACGGGCGATGGTGGGCCGTGATGGGCGATGACGAGCCGTGATGGGCGATGGTTGGCCGTGATGGGCGATGATGGGCGATGGTGGACCGCAAGGGGCGATGGTGGGCCGTGATGGGCGATGATGGGCGATGGTGGACCGCAAGGGGCGATGGTGGGCCGTGATGGGCTATGACGGGCCGTGATGGGCGATGGTTGGCCGTGGTGGGCGATGATTGGCGATGGTGGACCGCAAGGGGCGATGGTGGGCCGTGATGGGCGATGATGGGCGATGGTGGACCGCAAGGGGCGATGGTGGGCCGTGATGGGCGATGGTGGACCGCAAGGGGCGATGGTGGGCCATGATGGGCGATGGTGGACCGCAAGGGGCGATGGTGGGCCGTGATGGGCGATGGTGGGCCGTGATGGGCGATGGTGGGCCGTGATGGGCGATGGTTGGCCGTGATGGGCGATGATGGGCGATGGTGGACCGCAGGGGGCGATGGTGGGCCGTGATGGGCGATGATGGGCGATGGTGGACCGCAAGGGGCGATGGTGGGCCGTGATGGGCGATGATGGGCGATGGTGGACCGCAAGGGGCGATGGTGGGCCGTGATGGGCGATGATGGGTCGTGATGGGCGATGGTGGGCCGTGATGGGCGATGGTGGGCCGTGATGGGCGATGGTGGGCCGTGATGGGCGATGGTGGGCCGTGATGGGTGATGATGGGCGATGGTGGGCGATGATGGGCGATGATGGACCGCGATGGGCGATGGTGGGCCGTGATGGGCGATGATGGGCGATGATGGACCGCGATGGGCGATGATGGGTCGTGATGGGCGATGATGGGCGATGGTGGACCGCAATGGGCGATGATGGGCGATGATGGGCGATGGTGGACCGCGATAGGCGATGATGGGCGATGGTGGGTCTTGATGGGCGATGATGAGCCGTGACGGGCGATGACGAGCCGTGATGGGCTATGACGGGCCGTGATGGGCGATGGTGGGCCGTGATGGGCGATGATGGGCGATGATGGGCGATGATGGGCGATGATGGACCGCGATGGGCGATGGTGGGCCGTGATGGGCGATGATGGGCGATGGTGGGTCTTGATGGGCGATGGTGGGCCGTGATGGGCGATGGTGGGCCGTGACGGGCGATGACGAGCCGTGATGGGCGATGGTGGGGCGTGATGGGCGATGATGGACCGCGATGGGCGATGGTGGGCCGTGATGGGCGATGATGGGCGATGATGGACCGCGATGGGCGATGATGGGTCGTGATGGGCGATGATGGGCGATGGTGGACCGCGATAGGCGATGATGGGCGATGGTGGGTCTTGATGGGCGATGGTGGGCCGTGATGGGCGATGGTGGGCCGTGACGGGCGATGACGAGCCGTGATGGGCTATGACGGGCCGTGATGGGCGATGGTTGGCCGTGATGGGCGATGATGGGCGATGGTGGACCGCAAGGGGCGATGATGGGCCGTAATCAGCGATGATGGGTCGTGATGGGCGATGGTGGGCCGTGATGGGCGATGATGGGTCGTGATGGGCTATGGTGGGCCGTGATGGGCGATGATGGGTCGTGATGGGCGATGGTGGGCCGTGATGGGCGATGATGGGCGATGACGGGCGATGACGAGCCGTGATGGGCGATTATGGGCGATGGCTGGCGATGACGGGCGATGACGAGCCGTGATGGGCTATGACGGGCCGTGATGGGCGATGGTGGGCCGTGATGGGCGATGATGGGCGATGGTGGACCGCAAGGGGCGATGGTGGGCCGTGATGGGCGATGATGGGTCGTGATGGGCGATGGTGGGCCGTGATGGGCGATGGTGGGCCGTGATGGGCGATGGTGGGCGGGTGATGGGCGATGGTGGGCCGTGATGGGCGATGATGGGCGATGATGGACCGCGATGGGCGATGGTGGGCCGTGATGGGCGATGATGGACCGCGATGGGCGATGATGGGTCGTGATGGGCGATGATGGGCGATGGTGGACCGCGATGGGCGATGATGGGCGATGGTGGACCGCGATAGGCGATGATGGGCGATGGTGGGCCGTGATAAGCGATGACGAGCCGTGATGGGCTATGACGGGCCGTGATGGGCGATGATGGGCGATGGTGGACCGCAAGGGGCGATGGTTGGCCGTGATGGGCGATGATGGGCGATGGTGGACCGCAAGGGGCGATGGTGGGCCGTGATGGGCGATGATGGGCGATGGTGGACCGCAAGGGGCGATGGTGGGCCGTGATGGGCGATGATGGGTCGTGATGGGCGATGGTGGGCCGTGATGAGCGATGATGGGTCGTGATGGGCGATGGTGGGCCGTGATGGGCGATGATGGGTCGTGATGGGCGATGGTGGGCCGTGATGGGCGGTGATGGGCGATGGTGGGCCGTGATGGGCGATGATGGGCCGTGATGGGCCGTGATGGGCTATGATGGGTCGTGATGGGCGATGATGGACGATGATGAGCCTTGATGGGTGATTATGGCCGTGATGGGCGATCATGGCCGTGATGGGCGATCATGGCCGTGATGGGTGATCATGGCTGTGATGGGCGATCATGGCCGTGATGGGCGATCATGGCCGTGATGGGCGATCATGGCCGTGATGGGCGATCATGGCCGTGATGGACGATCATGGCCGTGATGGGCGATCATGGCCGTGATGGGCGATCATGGCCGTGATGGGCGATGCTGGGCGAAGATGGGCGATGATGAACGATGATGGGCGATGATGAACGAAGATGGGCGATGATGAACGATGATGGGCGAAGACGGGCGATGATTAGCCGTGATAGGCAATGATGGGCGATGACGGGCCGTGATGGGCGCTGATGGGCGATGATGGGCGATGATTAGCCGTGATAGGCAATGATGGGCGATGATGGGCGATGACGGGCCGTGATGGGCGATGATGGGCGAAGACGGGCGATGATGGGCGATAACGGTTCGAGATGGCGATGATGGGTGCTGATGAGCGATGATGGGCCGTGATGGGCGATGATGGGCCATTATGGGCCGTGACGGGCGATGATGGGCAATGATGGGCAATGATGGGCCGTGATGGGCCCTTATGGACCGTGATGGGTGATGATGGGCGATAACGGGTCAAGATGGGCGCTGTTGGACGATGAAGAACGATGATGAGCGATGATGGGCCGTGATGTGCGCTGTTGGGCGAAGATGGGCGATGACGGGCGATGATTGGCCGTAATGGGAGATGATGGGCGATAACGGGGCAAGATGGGCGGTCACTGGCGATAATAGGCCGTGATGGGCGATAACTGGCCGTGATAGGCAATGATGGGCGATGACGGGCGATAAATGGCCGTGATGGGCGATGCTGTGGACGAAGATGTACGGTTAGGAGTCACCGTGATGGTGATTATGGACCGTAATGGGCGATAATGGGGCGTGATAAGTTCACCACGATGTTACCGTTCTCTTTTCTTTTCCTTCAGAGTGCGTGGATGGCAAACAATTGGTTGGCAGTTTCCATTCCAAGTCGTTGCCAAGGTAATCGTTGTCAGACTAATTTCAAAGTGCAAAATTAATATTCATTTCGAAATCCCGTTTAATAATTACCCAGCTTTGTTCAATTTATATATCAACAGGTAATCGATTGCCCCCAAAGACTCTGTTCTAGTTAAGTATGAGTTAATACATTGTATTTCTGTCTTGAACAGAACTGTAATTGGTGTCCACCAATTACAGTTCGGTCATAAATAGTCCTTTATTCGATCGCAAAAGCGTAATATCGCTTAAATATGTAAAAGGATTTGAGGCGAGGCATACGCAAGTTCATCAAATCATGGATCAAATGGTTGTTTCGTGCCGATGAAATGCAATCTAGTTATGACAACTGATTTCATTAACGCCCGCGTCTTTCTCGCAGGGGCCGTTGGGACTTCGCGGTGTTACTGCACAAATGCCGAGAACCACAACGTCCGGAACACACGTAAGTTGAGTCAATCTCTTTAAACCATCCCGTACTAGCCTATGGTGGTGAGATTGGGCAGATGGTTGTGTCTAGTTTGTATATACAGCCTACGGTGGTGAGATTGGGCAGATGGTTGTGTCTTGTTTGTATATACAGCCTACGGTGGTGAGATTGGGCAGATGGTTGTGTCTTGTTTGTATATACAGCCTACGGTGGTGAGATTGGGCAGATGGTTGTGTCTTGTTTGTATATGCAACCTACGGTGGTGAGATTGGGCAGATGGTTGTGTCTTGTTTGTATATACAGCCTGTGGTGGTGAGATTGTGCAGATGGTTGTGTCTTGTTTGTATATACAGCCTACGATGGTGAGATTGGGCAGATGGTTGTGTCTTGTTTGTATATACAGCCTACGGTGGTGAGATTGGGCAGATGGTTGTGTCTTGTTTGTATATACAGCCTATGATGGTGAGATTGGGCAGATGGTTGTGTCTGGTTTGTATATAGAGCCTACGGTGATGAGATTGGGCAGATGGTTGTGTCTTGTTTGTATATACAGCCTACGGTGGTGAGATTCGGAATATGGTTGTTTCTGGTTTGTTTATACAGCCTACGGTGGTGAGATTCGGGAGATGGTTGTGTCTAGTTTGTATATAAAACCTACGGTGGTGAGATTGGGCAGATGGTTGTGTCTGGTTTGTATATACAGCCTACGGTGATGAGATTGGGCAGATGGTTGTGTCTGGTTTGTATATACAGCCCACGGTGGTGAGATTCGGAATATGGTTGTTTCTGGTTTGTATATACAGCCTACGGTGGTGAGATTCGGAAGACAGTTGTGTCTAGTTTGTATATACAACCTACGGTGGTGAGATTGGGCAGATGGTTGTGTCTTGTTTGTATATACAGCCTACGGTGGTGAGATTCGGAAGATGGTTGTGTCTTGTTTGTATATACAGCCTACGGTGGTGAGATTGGGCAGATGGTTGTGTCTGGTTTGTATATACAGCCTACGGTGGTGAGATTCGGAATATGGTTGTGTCTGGTTTGTATATAGAGCCTACGGTGATGAGATTGGGCAGATGGTTGTGTCTTGTTTGTATATACAGCCTGCGGTGGTGAGATTCGGAATATGGTTGTTTCTGGTTTGTATATACAGCCTACGGTGGTGAGATTCGGAAGACGGTTGTGTCTAGTTTGTATATACAACCTACGGTGGTGAGATTGGGCAGATGGTTGTGTCTTGTTTGTATATACAGCCTACGGTGGTGAGATTCGGAAGATGGTTGTGTCTTATTTGTATATACAGCCTACGGTGGTGAGATTGGGCAGATGGTTGTGTCTTGTTTGTATATACAGACTACGGTGGTGAGATTCGGAAGATGGTTGTGTCTTGTTTGTATATACAGCCTACGGTGGTGAGATTCGGAAGATGGTTGTTTCTGGTTTGTATATACAGTCTACGGTGGTGAGATTCGGAAGATGGTTGTGTCTGGTTTGTATATACAACCTACAGTGGTGAGATTGGGCAGATGGTTGTGTCTGGCTTGTATATACAGCCTACGGTGATGAGATTGGGCAGATGGTTGTGTCTTGTTTGTATATACAGCCTACGGTGGTGAGATTCGGAAGATGGTTGTGTCTTGTTTGTGTATGCTGCCTACGGTGGTGAGATTGGGCAGATGGTTGTGTCTTGTTTGTATATACAGACTACGGTGGTGAGATTCGGAAGATGGTTGTGTCTGGTTTGTATATACAGCCTACGGTGGTGAGATTGGGCAGATAGTTGTTTCTGGTTTGTATATACAGCCTACGGTGGTGAGATTGGGCAGATGGTTGTGTCTTGTTTATATATACAGTTGACGGTGGTGAGATTGGGCAGATGGTTGTGTCTTGTTTGTATATACAGCCTACGGTGGTGAGATTCGGAAGATGGTTGTGTCTTATTTGTATATACAGCCTACGGTGGTGAGATTGGGCAGATGGTTGTGTCTTGTTTGTACATACAGCCTACGGTGGTGCGATTTGGCAGATGGTTGTGTCTTGTTTGTATATACAGCCTAGGGTGGTGAGATTGGGCAGATGGTTGTGTCTTGTTTGTATATACAGCCTGCGGTGATGAGATTGGGCAGATGGTTGTGTCTGGTTTGTATATACAGCCTACGGTGGTGAGATTGGGCAGATGGTTGTGTCTGGTTTGTATATACAGCCTACGGTGGTGAGATTGGGCAGATGGTTGTGTCTTGTTTGTATATACAGCCTACGGTGATGAGATTGGGCAGATGGTTGTGTCTTGTTTGTATATACAGCCTGTGGTGGTGAGATTGGGCAGATGGTTGTGTCTTGTTTGTATATACAGCCTGTTGTGGTGAGATTGGGCAGATGGTTGTTTCTGGTTTGTATATACAGCCTACGGTGGTGAGATTGGGCAGATGGTTGTGTCTGGTTTGTATATACAGCCTACGGTGGTGAGATTGGGCAGATGGTTGTGTCTTGTTTGTATATACAGCCTACGGTGGTGAGATTGGGCAGATGGTTGTGTCTTGTTTGTATATACAGCCTGTGGTGGTGAGATTGGGCAGATGGTTGTGTCTTGTTTGTATCTACAGCCTACGGTGGTGAGATTGGGCAGATGGTTGTGTCTTGTTTGTATCTACAGCCTACGGTGGTGAGATTGGGCAGATGGTTGTGTCTGGTTTGTATATACTGCCTACGGTGATGAGATTGGGCAGATGGTTGTGTCTTGTTTGTATATACAGCCTACGGTGGTGAGATTCGGAATATGGTTGTTTCTGGTTTGTATATACAGCCTACGATGGTGAGATTGGGCAGATGGTTGTGTCTGGTTTGTATATACAACCTACGGTGGTGAGATTGGGCGGATGGTTGTGTCTGGTTTGTATATACAGCCTACGGTAATGAGATTGGGCAGATGGTTGTGTCTAGGTTGTATATACAGCCTACGGTGGTGAGATTGGGCAGATGGTTGTGTCTTGTTTGTATATACAGCCTACGGTGGTGAGATTGGGCAGATGGTTGTGTCTTGTTTGTATATACAGCCTACGGTGGTGAAATTCGGAAGATGGTTGTGTCTTGTTTGTACAGCTTGTGGTGAAGAGATTGGGACGATGGTTGTGTCTGGTTTGTTTGTACAGCCTGTGGTGATGAGATTGAGCAGATGGTTGTTTCTGGTTTGTTTGTACAGTCCGTGGTGATGTGATGGGGCAAATGGTTGTGTATTGTTTGTTTTGTACTGTCTGGTGATGGGATTGTGCAGATGGTTGTATCTTGTTTGTCTGTACAGTCTGTGGGGAGGGGGGGGGGGCGGTGGATTGGGAAGATGGATGTGTCTTGTTCGTCTGTACAGCCGAACAAGACACATGTATGGTGGTGCAATTGACCAGCTTGTTGTTTTTTATTGTTTCTGCAGCTTGTGGAAGTAAGATCGGCCAATTGACGAGAGGTGGTTGCGTGTCAGGCAAAGAGCGTACCATGAGATGTGCCTTTAGCAGCGGAGGCACCGTCTACACCTTTCGCCAGGTGGAATACAACGGTCAGGTAAATCTCATGTGGCAGTTCCCCCGCCTTCCGCCAGGTGAATTACAAGGCTGCGTTCGCGCGGCACGCATCGGACGACACCGGCTAACATTAGTGTCTAATTTCCTCACAGGGTGGCCGGAAGTGACCTAGACTCGTTAAACGATAATAAACATAATAAAAATAATACAAATTGTACGTGTGTTGTTGCAGAATGTGATGTGTATTTCTACTTATCTTAGACATGAGAAAAAGTTTAGAGGCTGGTCGCTGTATGGAGGTTGGTCGCTGTATAGAGGCTGGTCGCTGTGTGGAGGCTGGTCGCTGTGTGGAGGCTGGTCGCTGTGTGGAGGCTGGTCGCTGTATGGAGGTTGGTCGCTGTATAGAGGCTGGTCGCTGTATGGAGGCTGGTCGCTGTGTGGAGGCTGGTCGCTGTGTGGAGGCTGGTCGCTGTATGGAGGTTGGTCGCTGTATAGAGGCTGGTCGCTGTGTGGAGGCTGGTCGCTGTGTGGAGGTTGGTCGCTGTGTGGAGGCTGGTCGCTGTATAGAGGCTGGTCGCTGTATAGAGGCTGGTCGCTGTGTGGAGGCTGGTCACTGTGTGGAGGCTGGTCGCTGTGTGGAGGCTGGTCGCTGTATAGAGGCTGGTCGCTGTATAGAGGCTGGTCGCTGTATGGAGGCTGGTCGCTGTATAGAGGCTGGTCGCTGTATAGAGGCTGGTCGCTGTATGGAGGCTGGTCGCTGTATGGAGGTTGGTCGCTGTATAGAGGCTGGTCGCTGTGTGAAAGTTGGTCGCTGTATAGAGGGTGGTCGCTGCATAGAGGCTGGTCGCTGCATAGAGGCGGGTCGCTGTATAGAGGTTGGTCGCTGTATGGAAGCTGGTCGCTGTATGGAGGTTGGTCGCTGTATGGAGGCTGGTCGCTGTGTGGAGGCTGGTCGCCACATAGAGGCTGGTCGCTGCATAGAGGCTGGTCGCTGTATGGAGGCTGGTCGCTGCATAGAGGCTGGTCGCTGTATGGAGGCTGGTCGCTGTGTGGAGGCTGGTCGCCACATAGAGGCTGGTCGCTGCATAGAGGCTGGTCGCTGTATGGAGGCTGGTCGCTGCATAGAGGCTGGTCGCTGTATGGAGGCTGGTCGCTGTATGGAGGTTGGTCGCTGTATAGTGGCTGGTCGCTGTGTGGAGGTTGGTCGCTGTATAGAGGCTGGTCGCTGCATAGAGGCTGGTCGCTGCATAGAGGCGGGTCGCTGTATAGAGATTGGTCGCTGCATAGAGTTCGGTTGCTGTATAGAGGCTGGTCGCTGTATAGAGGCTGGTCGCTGTATAGAGGCTGGTCGCTGTATGGAGGCTGGTCGCTGTATGGAGGCTGGTCGCTGTATAGAGGCTGGTCGCTGTATGGAGGCTGGTCGCTGTATGGAGGCTGGTCGCTGTATGGAGGTTGGTCGCTGTGTAGAGGCTGGTCGCTGTATAGAGGCTGGTCGCTGTATGGAGGTTGGTCGCTGCATAGAGTCCGGTTGCTGTATGGAGGCTGGTCGCTGTATAGAGGTTGGTCGCTGTATGGAGGTTGGTCGCTGTATAGAGGTTGGTCGCTGTATAGTTGTTGGTCGTTGTATAGAGGTTGGTCGCTGTATAGAGGTTGGTCGCTGTGTGGAGGTTGGTCGCTGTGTGGAGGCTGGTCGCTGCATAGAGGCTGGTCGCTGTATAAAGGCTGGTCGCTGCATAGAGGCTAGTCGCTGTATAGAGGCTGGTCGCTGCATAGAGGCTGGTCGCTGTATGGAGATTGGTCGCTGCATAGAGGCTGGTCGCTGCATAGAGGCTGGTCGCTGCATAGAGGTTGGTCGCTGCATAGAGGCTGGTCGCTGCTTAGAGGCTGAAAGGTGTATAAATCATGAGCGTAATATAATTCTATAATTACGCTTCATATTTCCAGACTGGATGGATGGCTGACGACTGGCTCCAGGCGTCCCCAGACAGCAGCTGTAGCACCTCCCGCCCCGCACCCGGCCCCGCCCCGGCAGGTACGCACCCCCGCCCCCCATCCGGCCCCGCCCCGGCAGGTACGCACCCCCGCCCTCCACCCGGCCCCGCCCCGGCAGGTACGCACCCCCGCCCCCCATCCGGCCCCGCCCCGGCAGGTACGCGCCCCCGCCCTCCACCCGGCCCCGCCCCGGCAGGTAGGCACCCCCATCGCCCGCGGCAGACACACCTCACCCTTGACGCTCAGACGCTTCTAAGTAGTGCCACTTACTCGTACATGTATATGATACGTGTTACTGTAAGATATAATGATGCACGCGTGGTTTCCTGTCGTTTCCTCCTTTGCCTGGTGTACCTGTTGTTACCGCTACCGACGTGTACCAGTTTGCGTATAACGGTGTCTTTCGCTCGAGAGCAGCTGTTTGCCTGTTAATTGTGGAAGGCCTAAGGCGTTTGTACTGAAGCTGATATTACATCTTCAATCGACTTGCTTTCGAAGCAAGTTTTTATCACGCCGTCAAGCAAACCATCTGGGTCAGTGGAGTGTTGAGAGTGTATTTACGTTTATTTTATGTGTTTAGTTAATCAATGATTGAATAATGTGCAGCAGGGAGAAGCAGGAAGCCGTGGTATGCTAGTTACATGATCACTGACAATGACGATGGCCATTGCCGTGTGCACTTGTCCTCCGTAGCCGGATCAGTCAGCTCCCCAATTGACTTGTACAACTGACCACTGGCAGACTCGCCCCCGATAGGTGAATGTGGAGCGGAGCAAATGTCCGTATCGGCCGGGTAACAAAATGTGTGTCCCTGGAATTGCAGTATTGTGCATATTACCAGGAATTGCAGTATTGTGCATCTTACCAGGAATTGCAGTATTGTGCATATTACCAGGAATTGCAGTATTGTGTATATTACCAGGAATTGCAGTATTGTGCATATTACCAGGAATTGCAGTATTGTGTATATTACCTGGAATTGCAGTATTGTGTATATTACCAGGAATTGCAGTATTGTGCATATTACCAGAAATTGCAGTATTGTGCATATTACCAGGAATTGCAGTATTGTGTATATTACCAGGAATTGAAGTATTGTGCATATTACCAGGAATTGCAGTATTGTGTATAATACCTGGAATTGCAGTATTGTGTATATTACCAGGAATTGCAGTATTGTGCATATTACCAGAAATTGCAGTATTGTGCATATTACCAGGAATTGCAGTATTGTGTATATTACCTGGAATTGCAGTATTGTGTATATTACCAGGAATTGCAGTATTGTGCATATTACCAGAAATTGCAGTATTGTGCATATTACCAGGAATTGCAGTATTGTGTTTATTACCAGGAATTGCAGTGTTGTACATATTACCAGGAATTGCAGTATTGTGCATATTACCAGGAATTGCAGTATTGTGTATATTACCAGGAATTGCAGTATTGTGCATATTACCAGAAATTGCAGTATTGTGCATATTACCAGAAATTGCAGTATTGTGCATATTACCAGGAATTGCAGTATTGTGTATATTACCAGGAATTGCAGTATTGTGCATATTACCAGAAATTGCAGTATTGTGCATATTACCAGGAATTGCAGTATTGTGTATATTACCAGGAATTGCAGTATTGTGTATATTACCTGGAATTGCAGTATTGTGTATATTACCAGGAATAGCAGTATTGTGTATATTACCAGGAATTGCGGTATTGTGCATATTACCAGGAATTGCAGTATTGTGTATATTACCAGGAATTGCAGTATTGTGCATATTACCAGGAATTGCAGTATTGTGCATATTACCAGGAATTGCAGTATTGTGCATATTACCAGGAATTGCAGTATTGTGTATATTACCAGGAATTGCGGTATTGTGTATTACCAGGAATTGCGGTATTGTGTATATTACCTGGAATTGCAGTATTGTGCATATTACCAGGAATTGCAGTATTGTGTATATTACCAGGAATTGCAGTATTGTGTATATTACCAGGAATTGCGGTATCGTGTATATTACCAGGATTTGCAGTATTGTGTATATTACCAGGAATTGCAGTATTGTGTATATTACCTCGAATTGCAGTATTGTGTATATTAATGAACCCGGTGATTGAATCGTTATGTTTGTTGTCTTGCAGGGTGTTCTGGCGCGCATGTGGTCTCACGCAGCGCTTGGGGAGCAAGGAACCCACGTGGAGTCTCCGTGCTGCGAACACCAGTCCCCAGGGTCAGTAACAGCCACCCAGTTAAATTGTCAAGACGAAGTTAAGTCTGTCTGGGTTTCTGTCTGTCTGGGTTTCTGTCTGCCTGTGGGCGCTTGATCTGTCGAATGCCTTAGGATATCAACCTTTCCTTTTCCCAAAACATTCCGACGGCCCATCGACAGATCGAATTCGTAGATGGGCAAGGTAACATTGTTGTTTGTTATTATAACTATGTGTCTGCCAGGTTGGCGTGAACATTTAATATATGAACGTGCTTACCTTATTACCTCATTACATGCATATTCGCCTAGGAAATTACATTTTAAACAGCTGGGATTGAAAATTTACTAGTTAATAACGTGTTCAATTGGGTAAGCTCACTTGGAACTTCCACGCGCCATCTGCTTGATTTTGCGCTATAATTGAGGTTTGCCATCTAAGAGTTACTTTCGGCGGCAAAAGTAGGGTTAAGGTCGGTGGCCAGTTCGATTTATAACGGGCTTGGCTGGTCGAAAGTTACTTACATATGCTGGCGGGGCGGGGAGAATTCTATCTTTATAGTGTCTATTTCTATAATGTCAACTGAATGCATGGGATGAGACTAACACTGGGATGGGATTGGAAAACAGCTATGACCTAATGCTTGCTGGGCCAACACTACACAATGTTCGACCTTGTCCTGCCCTTGAAGACGCTTTATCCTATATATATACCCCATACGTGCTAGAAGTCTAGTGAGAATCAATGTGTCTTTACTCCCGGGACAAAACAGAAAACCACAGACAGAAATATAGTTAATATCTCAAAGTAAGGTCTTGGACCGTGTTCTCTATCAATCATAGGACGACAATGGTTGAAGATGATTGGTTTCCTGGTCTTCGCCGTTGTTCTATCATGACCACGTGGCTGTAGGTTATCGTGATTCTAATGTTGTGCCTCTCATGGTCACCGCGTGATACCCGACGACCGGATGTTTCTGCCGCTAGGTCTTTATTCATCACTCCGAGGGCGCTGCATGCACCAGTGAGAGCAGCTGCAAGTCTGTTGTCAAGGGCATCCAGAGGTACCACATGGACAACAACGGTGGGTGATGAAGACTTCGTGGACAAGGCTACTAAACCAGTTGATTTATTAATTAGTTTCGATAACAATCTCCATCCCTGTAGCAGCAGATATCGTGGCATAGCTGAATAAGTTGTTCTGTGTTAGACAAGTGGTCGCGGTTGAAAAATATTCCCCGAACACAAGATTATTTTGATCATTTTGACGCGCCTTCTGAATAGGCCGTCTGTGCGAATTGCTATACAGTCGTTGTTTAGTTTGGAACCGTTTTGCCTGTTTGTGACTTTGAAATGAAGGCATGGTTTAGTTTCACACCTAATCTTTATCCAGGGTGGGTGGACATCGGCTACAACTTCCTGGTCGGGGGAGACGGCCAGGCGTACGAGGGTCGCGGGTGGCGCGTCAAGGGGGCGCATGCGCGAGAGTGGAATCCCACGGCGCTTGGCATCTGTATGATTGGCTCGTTCACCAGCGAAACCCCCCGCCAGGTGGCGCTGGACACCGTCAGGAATCTGATTCAATGCGGCGTGGATTTGGTGAGTGTGGTGACGCGATATCGCCGGAGAATATATTTAGATATTACTAGATGTCATTTAATTCTCTCATGTATGTCGTTCTGGCTAATGGTCGATGGTGCGATGGTTTATTTCCGCAGAATGATATAATGCTGCCCCGCCATGCACTCGCCTTCTCGCGTGAGATAACTGTATCGCAGCACAATGCTTCAAAACACTCTGACAAGATAGGAGATTGTACCAATTATATCCCCAGCCGTCTCGACACAAATGCCATAATCAGGACTTATTGGTCGATCTCTTGCATGGACTTTATAACTGTTTTGATTCATGACTTAACTCTATGCCCATGCTGTTTTTAGCAGTGACGGCGGCAAGACGGGTGACAATACTGTTTCGCATCAATTGATCTAAATGATTGGCCTGTCTCTGCAGGGTTACGTGTCGCCATCTTACACTCTCCATGGCCACCGTGACGGCGTATCCACATCCTGCCCCGGTAACGCCCTCTACCGCCTGCTGCAGGGGTGGCCACACTTCGCCGGGCCACTCAATTAGAGCCACAGCTCGCAGGAAAACGAAATCTTAAGATATTATGGTGTGAAGTGTTTCCGACGACTCCACGGCCTAGCGTTATATATAACCTTGGCCTTGTCTACCAGAAAGAGACTTGGGTGCCCGGCATTTAAAGCAATATATTGTGTAATGTTTTGTATTATCAACCTCTGTCCCCATGTCAAATAAGTATATTATGTCTTGAATTTAAATCCTGAAAGCCTGTGGGCTATCCGGAGAGAAGCAATTTGGTCACCGGAGCAGAAGTTGGTGGCCGTATATCCCTGCGCGCCGGTTCGCTGTTCGGTATTTTGTTGGGGGTGGGGGGGGGGACGCAGGGGTATTTGCGTTCCTCGGGATTGGGCTTTTCATTTCACCGACAACTGGGAATGAGGAAAAAAATTCTTCGTGAACTGGGAATGGCGTATTACTCGACCGCCGTGACCAAGGATTTTTATTAATTGTGAACTGGGAATTTTAATATTAAATAACCATGAATCGGGGATCGTCAATTTAGTATCGTGTATCCGCCCTTCCATTGCATGCAGAGAGTTCTGCTTAATTGTTTAATTCATCGTGACCTGGGAATAAAAAAAGATATTCTTCGTGATCTGGGAACACGACCCCCTTGCCCCCCCCCCCCTTGCATGTGATGTCGACCGCGGCTCGCTATCACGTCCGCGCGCGATATATATAAACCGCGTAGTTTTATGCTGAAATTGTTGTTTTACAGTCTCTCAGAGATGGAAACATATATGCATCATCATTTTGAGATACTTTTAGTCTTGATTCTAAAATGTAAAATATCTAAGATGGCGTGTGTAAGTATATTGCTCTAATTTGATATGTATGTAACTGTGCCAGAGTAGGAAAGTGTTCAATACCAAACCATTAATAAGAGAGCCAACGCGTTCCGGGCGCCAAGATACCACCTTGGTGAAGTATAGGGTTGCACAGTTCTCGCCTGTTTTATTCATAAAACAAGTCAATCCACATGTAAACATGGTTTCTTATGTAACCATAAATAGCGCGCTGACACATTCGATTAATCGTAACATACACCGTTATACGACAGGAACGCGGTCACCAGAGTGGGCCTAAATTCGACAGCATTGTGGATCAACGATCCGTATTTATCAATATAACAAAATGTTCTGGCGAGATTAGACGTTTATGTTGTAAGCTGACTGATAACTCCTAACTGATAGCCTGGAATCTCATATCCTATTGTACATTCTGTCATTTCCACGGTGACGGGGGCCGGCCGGAAAATGTGACAATTCGCCTGGCTCGGACTGTCTGGCAGTCACTATATATACAACGGTATTCGAGGGTTCTCAACGATCTTTGGTTCATATATTAAATGAATCTACTCTGGTGGTGATAATTCAGATGTATGCGCGTTAAGTTCGGTGGTTCGTTTGTCATCTAGAAATAGCTTTGACCGCCACGAAGGCGAGGAACCCCGGGAAGGTACACAACGCCGACCATTAACGAAGAAGCGTTAGGGCATATCCCCGTCTCGTGAGATCTCACTCAGATCCGGTATTGTCTGTTCAGCTTTATTGCCTTGTGCGTGGATCTTTATGGCAACAATCATCTTGGTGATAGATATATACTGATGTTTTGTACGAAATATGTTACGTTTATTTGTATGTGTGGCCTACAGGCCTGAGGTACCTAAGCATGTTTACAACTGTTTAATTTTAAGAAGTTAATGTTAATGTATCTTGAATGTACTACTTCTGCCTTAAAAATAAACACTGCTCCTTTTCTTATCATCTGTTTTTCTGTGTTTATTATTAGATCTAAAAAACTTTCAAAGTTTTTCCCTGCCTGGTATCTTGTCTGACTATATTTCTTTCTTCCCTCATTATACACCAGACACGTCAGGAGATTGGATATGACGTCGACTAAACACATAGGAACGATAATTGAAGCGGTCGTCTAAGCTTGCATGTCGCTCGACGTAGGGTTATACAAAAATACATTTATACGGTCCCTGGTAAATCGGACCCGAAGCTGGTTTGATTGGGAAAAAGGACGCAAACCCAGGTGTTGTGTGAAATCTGTCAACAATTTATTGATGGACAAAATGACGCATGAGCGTTCAAAGGCCCGACCCTTGGATTCTCGAAACTACTTTTCGGTAACTCGCTCTGCGCTGCATACTCGTATACGGAACACGCAAAAGGCGAGTACGGATTTGTAGATGCATAATTTTCAACCGTTTATCAGGATCTCTTTGGAAAAATAAAAACCTGTTTTATAGATAAGGTCCTTAACCAGCAGGAAAGCGGTTTTATTCTCGGGTTTGTTCTTGCTCTTCAGTGCGAAAATTAAGGATATTTCTGTAACTTATTTTGTCTGGCGATATTAAAAAAAAAGTCAGGGATATATATTTTACAGAATACATAGCTTGTTATCTGATGTGACTGTACGCATTATAGATAGACAAATAGATTTTCATTTACTATAGTCACTAGCAAGACCTATTACGCCAGCATAATACCTCACAGTGCAAACATAACACATAGCTCAACCAAATTAGGCTTATCAGCGACTTCAAATTGGATAAATCTAATATGTAAATCGTATATAAAAAATAATATAAAAAAACAGAAAACAGCAAATGTATAATCGTCTTAGCGATGATAAATGAGAAACTTTTTCTTAGTATGGTAGCTAATCCCTCTCGTCTTTTGGTATTTTTTCTGCACCTAACGGTATATCGAATGACTAATATCGCCTCTAACTTCCTACGGCATTCCTACATTGAGAGATTGGCTTCCACTGACTCTGGATCAACCATATACACTTATGTTATGTGGATAAATGCTCGAATTCTGATGAAAATTTACACATCTTATTAAATAGTTTATCTCTTATTACCTTAAAAGCGTGAACATGAACATAAAAAACATATGTTCGTTTCTACTTCACCTGAGCAACAAAAGCGACATAAACTTTCCTCAGACATGAGTTTCCTACATTTGCCAGTTGTCTCTTCTACAGTGGTTAACCTTAAGTGGCAAAATACCACAACGGAATTGTGAAAGTAATGACCGTTGCCCTCTACTTTAAGGGAAATACAAGACAAGCGATGAATTTATTGAAACTATGAAACCAAAAGAATTCATCCCCAGAAGGACACATTTTTGATGAATCTGATAACAGAGTCATCATCGGTTGAACGCTAACCACTACTCCAGTCATAGTGGCAACGCATTGCAGCTGATGATGACGTCATGGTAACGGTCCGATATTTTCCACCTCGCCCGCCCGCTGTTGCAGCCCGTCACCAGGCCTGAATTGTTACTCACGAGTTCAAAAACATCTCACCGGCCATAAATCTTAGTATTAGCTGCCAAGGTTTTATATAATGGTTTATGTTTTTACGAATAAGTGTATTGGGTGGATCGTGTAACGTGAGGACTTAGTCTTCGTGGCGCTACCCAGGGTTCAGCACCTTACTGATAATTTTTCCAAGCACGTTTGTTTAACCTACCAAATGGTGGTGGCTGCTTTCCCAATGCGAGTATTTATTTCTTCGTCCTGGGATAAATTATCCGTGGCGGTACTTCCCAGGTAACACAACTTCTTCACCACCTTTAAAGGCATGTTATTTAGGGTAATCACTGGTGGTGTATTAGCCCCTTGGCTCAGCACGCCGGTTTCTTAACACTAATAGTTAAAGCGAATAAAGCACACGCGTTTGAGAGTCGATCCATGAGTCTCTGCAGCTGGCTTTCTGAATGCGCAACCAGTGCTGCGTCGTCAGCAAATAGCAGTTCCCCTTTTAGGAAGTGCCTCCGCTTAGACTTAACATGCAATCTGGAAAGGTTGTACAATTTTCCATCCGATCTGGTGTGCATGGGAAATTGTACATCTATACACATTAATCAAAAAAGCATTAAATAATTATATATAGCAAGTGTAGTAATTGATTGCCAATTATCTATAACCTTCCTATACGTTTATCGCTATGTATTAGTAATACCTTCATTTTGTGTAACATTGAATACTGAAAAAAAACTTTTATCAAAATCAAACAAAAATGATATTTTAAATTTTTTACGAAACATGGAAATTCATTTTTTTTCAGTTGCCGGCCCGCATGTCATGTAACAGTTTGGCGACAGTCACATAAACCAATTATCACGGGGAGACGGCTGTGGATCCACCGTTTCGGGAAGCCGCGCGCTGTGCTAGGTGTCTGCCTGTAACTTGCAGCCAGACATATTGCCAGATAACTGGAGCACAGGTAGGGTTGACACTAGACCCCGTCCCCAGGCTCTCAGCCAGCCGCCTGTTGCCGCCAGGAACTGGGGCCGCGCGGCTTGGGCAGGCGTAGCCAGGCGGCACCGCCCACCAGTGCGTCAGGCAGGAGGCTGAGCCTACCAGGCGGCACCCTAGACCGTCAACAAGTCCACCGAGACAAGCAAGCCCGTGGAGCGCGCGTGATGTGCAGAAGGGTGACTGCTTCTTGACTTGGCCATTGTTGGCGTTCGATGCTTGATGCAACACTTCGGGAAAGACAAGAAATAAGTCAGAACTCAGAACATATTAAAGAAACTTCGGCGTGGCTATGGATTTATTGAACACAAGTGCGGAGCTGGCCCAGACGACGGATCGCTATGACGTCATCACTGATGGTTACACGGGATCTGATGGGACGAGTGAGCGGATTCAAAGGATAAAGCGTTATCTGTTAGTGGGTAACATTGGCCTGCGCGCCGCTATTATCGCCCTCGGCCTCTGCAACTGGTTCGTCCTGGCCATCTTCATCCGCTGCAAGAAGATGAAAACGGCCTTCAACATCCTCGTCACCACCATCACAGTGGCCGACATCGCCGTGTGTCACGTGGTCCTACCTCTGGAGATCATCGCCATGACGACAAGCGTGTTCGAGAACGGTCTATTGGAGTGGTGCACCGCTATCAATGTTGTTAAACGCTTGGTCAACCACATCTCTCTATTCGGCCTCGCCGCCATGTCCGTCATCCGCGCATGCGCCACGATGCGTTCCAACTACTTGAAGTTGAAGATGAAGTTTGCGTTGGGGTTGAGTCTGGCCATTTGCGGCGTCGCCCTGGTGATCGCGGTTACGACGAGTTCGCCGCGCTCCACCTTCATGCGCGTGTGCATGGAGACCCTGGGCAGGGGATCGCCAGACAAGTCCACCCAGATCATCATCGCCACCTACGCCATCGCGATTGGGGTGACCATCGGCTGTCACGTGGTCATCCTGGCCGCCTTGATCGTCAAGAAATACAAGAAGAGGCAGCACAACACGCAGACTATCTCTGCCCCGACAGGTATGGTAGTTGTGGTCTCACCCAGCATGCCCCAGGTCACCATGGCCACCCAGCCGCCTGCAGTTGCTTCCGGTCAGATGACCAAGCTAGAGATGGCGACGAAGAAGACTCTGCTGGTGTACGCCATCGGGCTGATGATCTGTCGGGTTCTGCCCTTCACGACGGTTTTGATGCCTCGGGCCGAGCTCCTCGTGGTCCGCTACCCGACCTATAACCTGCTGTCGGCGCTAGGCAGCATGGGTAATGTCGTGCACGTGATCGGCCTGCTGACTGGCAACCGAACGTTCAAGGCGGAAGTGGATCGCTTTGTTCGGGGTCAGAGCAGTAACGTCGTCGGAATCTCCACACAATCGCAAAAAACGACCAACAGCGTTCTGTAGCCAGTTCAATAACCTTAGTTATTTCAATATATAATGCTGACACACATATTTCAATACATAAGGATGACACATATTTCTTTACATAAGACTGCCACATATATTTGTAATTGTATTGAGACCAAATTGCTCCCTGAAATCTGTATTGAGACCAAATTGCTCCCTGAAATCTGTATTGAGCCCAAATGGCTCCCTGAAATCTGTATTGAGCCCAAATTGCTCCGTGAAATCTGTATTGAGCCCAAATGGCTCCCTGAAATCTGTCTTGAGCCCAAATTGCTCCCTGAAATCTGTATTGAGCCCAAATTGCCTACTGAAAGCGCAATTTAATCCAAATTGAACCCCTAGGACCCGGATGCCGGATGAGCACCATCGGACGGCTGCTGTTCCACGCGGACTGTATTCCCAGATAGATGGTGCTATTGCAAGTGAATGCGTCCAAATCCAAGTCACGCCCTAATACCTGTTCTCAGGCTCATCATTGCAAATCAACAGATAGTACCTTGCGTGACGGACAGAATCACAGAAAAGCCGAACACATCGACATCAAACGAAAATGTACTTCATTAATAACCTGGACCGATAGACATCTCGAAAATCTGGGCTGCCAGATATTTCACTAACGCAGCCTGCCGAACACTTCAATGACTTGGACTAGCAGACACGGAATCTCGTGGACTACCTTAACGTTAGCTATATATAACAATTACTGAAAAGTCCGCTAATTAAACAATTACTTAAAGGTCCGTTAATTAAACTGAGTTCAAATTGTAAGGGGTTTCGCCTACAGATTGCTTTCTACTAATCTGTTTGTGGAGTTTGCTGTTCCTTTACTACCGCCATGGATCCATGTGCCCACCAGAAGTTCGCCTCACGTATTCACGACAACCCAAATGAATTTAATGTCGTCATGAGCGTGAATGGTTTACAATCTAGTGAGTTACTCGTCTGTGTATATAACCATGTATACCCCGCCAACTTGGTTACAAATGCTATTATAACAAAGTCATGGCCAAAAAAAAATCTGATTAACCGAAGCATCACAGATTACGACTGTGGACGTTATTAAACAAACAGAATACCGGAGGGAAAATAGTCGTTACCACTCGTAAAACAAAAACTGATGTGAACCCTACGACTACATGCTAACCGGGATGCGTGGTACGGTCGCATTTCATTGTGCCTGCCTGAATACCTGAATACCCGAACACCTTTCCCAGCCAAATTGGTTGTAATGGCACATTTAGTATTGGTCCGGGGGGGAGGGGCTACATTATTACAATGGTGGAGGTGTGCCGCCCAGGCCATAGAGAGCATTTGGAGAGCAAGAGAAAAGTGCGCGTTTTGTGGTCATTGAGAGAGACACCTTTGGTAAACTGCTTCGGATTGACGAGTTAAAAGAAACATTTGGCAATGTTTTCAATTTCGCGGATTACTATACTTTAGTATTTTTAATCCCCAGAATAAGGGTGAAGATGTGTCGTCAGGAAGGACTGCGATTAGACCGGGTTACGTGTCTGCATTTAGAAGAATTATTATCAGTTAAGAAAGTATGCAAATATGTATACAGAAAGTTGGTTATTAGTCTGCAATTTAGTTTTAATAACGAGCATAAGTGGACCGAAATACTCCGAAGCGAACACTTTGACAGAAATGGTGCGTGATATATAAATTACCATTTCTGATAACCATCAATGAAAAGCTACGGAGTTTTCAGTTTGCCATTATACACAGAATAGTTGTGACTAATGTTTTATTAAAGCGCTGTAACATTATAGATAAGAATATATGCAATTTGTGTGAAAAACATCCGGCAACTTTAGACCATGTATTCGTGGAATGTGACGAGGTGAAGCTACTGTGGACCGATGTGCATAACTCGTCACGCAATCAAGCTAATATTATTATTATTTTCAGACAAAAGACATTGCACATAGCATTCAAGATATTTCATCATACTATCACACTAATCCGTGCATTATTGGCTGCTACTTTCTATTTATCTTTTCCATCGTTGTGCTCGTCTGTGCTTGCCTCTGCATGGTCATTTTCTCTATATGGTAATTATATCCTATATTGTTGATCGTGCGTTTTAGATTTGGGAGAGTGTCTTTCCATTTACATCTGTATATATACCTCTTAATTATCAATATAACATGGTTTATCAGGATTATGAGATCGTTACCTGAAATTTCACCAGGCATCACTGTTTCAATATTAATGAAATCCCCCCAAGTATGTTTATCGTCTTCTATTATTTGTCCCAACCATACTGTAATATTCTTCCAAAGTCGATTCACATAGTCACAATGCTAAAACAGGTGCTCTATGGTTTCCACGTTTCTATCACAAAATACACATTTGTCCGTGTCCGTGATGCGACATCTGTACAGATACTTATTGGTAGGGATGCATCTATGGAGAAATTTATATTGGAAACTACGTGTTCTTTCTAAGCTAATATTAATGACATAACTATGTTTTCCGCAAAAGACATAATGTTAGGGGTTTTTAACACGAGCAATGATGTGAATATAAGATGTGAATATAATTATATTAATAGCCAAGATGCAAGATTCACAATATAAGATGTAAATATAATTATATTAATAGCCAAGATGCATATATATATATGTGGCCAGATGTACTGGCAAGAGACTTATATTGACCAGTTTCACAAAATTAATCAAGAGTTACTTTCGTTTAGAATACTATAATTTCAAAGACAAAGAAAAGCAGGAAAACTTTATTCAAAAATGGGGGAATTCCTTAATGGAATATTTCTTGTCAATTTGAATAGGTGTTTATATATATTCTGGTGTTTAAGGGTGTACATAATTCTGGTGTTTAAGTGGTTAAGTGTTCAACGGGTGTAGTTGAAAATCGTTATATGTATGCATGTACCATATATGAATTAAACCGATAAAAAAAATGCGGTTTAGAAAAGAAAACCTCAGTTCTGCTTCGGGGATTGAGAGAAAAAAGGCGAAAAAGAGTCATTTGGGCGGCATATAACTAACTATGTGTAGTTGGCTGGTCGGAAAGAGACGCAACACTTCTTTGTACAAATATAACTGAAAGATCCTGGGGTTTGTAATGTCGTAAATGTTTACATTATGATATATTAAAAGTGCCGAGCGAGTGACTATATCTGTCATGTGATATGATGTTGTGCAGAGCAACGGAAATAAATCTTGAATCTTCAAGCAAAAGGTTTTTGTTGTTGTTCAATCTGAAGTCATTAGTGTCTAGTCCGTCGCTGCAAAGTGAAATGACATGTGTTACATTTGGCGACGAGGATCAGCAGAACATGTGGAATTGCAAATTTGATTGAAAAGACGAGGCTACAACTGTGGGCAAACTATGGGAACGATGGTTACGGTCATATCAAGCCTATTATGACTATTATGGGAACAGAAGTAACGTACAAAACACAAAAACGTGAATTACTGTTGTATACATGTAGGCATACAAGTGAAGATGTCTTTAGCGAGAAAATACATGGCATTGCTTCTCGTGCGAGATGGGTTTATCTCAGCACGCATCTCCGAAATCCTGCCTTCGCCTTTTGGAGACTTGTGCTGAGATAAACCCATCTCGCACTCGACGCAATGCCATATGCATATCATGTTTAATAATAATAGTATCCGATTATGAACCGGAAAACTGGCTTACGGACCCGCACAAAGACATGATCATTCCATGGATAGCACGTGCGGTGGACGGCAAAGAGTCAAGGATACAGACATTGACCTGAATAGAATGGTGCTGAAATGTACTGAAGACAAAAATATAGTAATTTATGAAGAAATTAAAGACTCCGTCCAATCACGTGCGTTGATTGTCAGCCAATGCAACTGGCGACACCAAGACCCCGTTGACCCCGGCTGGCTGGCGTGTTATCCGAGCAGCCGCCGACACGCCATACGAAGGGCCGACATGGAACCGGCATTAAAAAAAAATGGCAGTAAAAACATCAGGATGTTGCAGCGAACTCTTCAAGCCTCTTTTCGGTTGTTCCTTTGCGACATCGAGAGTTCTGCGCAACCCTGGAGCAAGGTTTTGACCAAAATAAGTACCCGTTGTCTGGAAAAATTGTTCATTAATGTTTGTTAATTTTTCGTGTATTGTGTCAGTGGTGGTCAGCGAATCTTACAGTCATTTTCAGTCAGAAAGCAGACAAATCCCTTTTATTGCGAGACTTTGGTAGAGCATTTGTCGATTCCGTCCCAGGTACGAGGAGAGCGACGGCAGTCATGGCAAGCAGGTCAGGTGACCGACTCTGGAGCGACTGCATTTCCGCAACTAGACGACGTGAACCATCTCCTGTCAGTCTCAAGTGAGACTCCGGGCTATGTCCGATCTCTTCAGTACATACTCGAACGTTCTGGTGTTCCGGGAATAGCTCAGGAAAGCCGCATTTTAGTTGCAGTACAATCTGGATACATTTGTCCGTTTCGGGAGGTTATTATTCACATTATTCTTTTGATCCTCATGCACTCTGAACTGTATAACATCTCCATTCTTCATTTCGGTTTTGTGCATTTATATGCTGAATCCCTCGCAAATTGCTAGCGCTCGTTATATACCATTATTGCCTATTGCGTGTCGGAATTAACGGTACGGGCTGTATCCGATGCTGGCGACGGACAGATTTGGGAATGGTAGGCTCGTTCACCCTTCATTCGTTAACATGAAAAGGCCGACATATTGGATGATATGATTTGATACCTTTAAAAACGCAAAACGCCAAGTGCCCTTCCATCAAACCCGTCATCATGGCCTAGGACTTTACCGAGGTAAGGATCCTGTCAAAGTCACTTCTGGACGCGCGAGTGCTCTTCACATGTGGTAACAGCTATAAAGTTGCTCATGTCAGCTCTGACTGAAACAAGACAGGAGGGCAAGCTCTACATCCTATCTCAAGCAAAGTGGCTAAAATATGGCTCTTCAGAAAAAGAATTTATGAGCACCACGGATGTTTACCAGAATATCTTTGATTCGTGATCGTTATGATCAAGTAGGTAGCAACTTTTGATGAAGGTCTTCCTCACTTATTATTATTGGGTTGATGGGTTGTGAACGTCGCATAATGTATATATACGTGCACCTATAATGTATTCACAATCACATGTGTCAAAACACCTGATTGATAATGTGTCAAGAAGGACAATACGTTGTAAAAACTCCACCGAACTGTTTAGTACAAGAAATGCACCGGTTGGTTAATCATACAGTATTGTGCGCATAATCTTTGTCAATAAGTAAATAATTTGTACTCAGAAATTCGACCCGCCTTCTTGCAACTTTGCGGACCCACCAATAGACCGATGACTTTTTATTAAATTATTATGTACATGATAATGTTATTACTACAATGACAATTTCACCATGCGGCTGATTGATATAATTTGCCATGTCTTATGTGTGATACCAGTTGTGGTTCCTAAAGTCGGTTTCGGCATGGTTGGCGAGAGCCATCGCCTCGCCAAATTAGCCAATCAAAACACATGCGTCCCCTTTTTGTTTCATTGCAGAACTTGATCTTATGGTGCAAGAGCTTCTGTAAAATATTTCCCGTGTTATTGCTTTGCCAAAACGGTTGATGACTTGTAAATTATATTTCTATTTTTGGACTATACATAGTAAGTGTGATGTACGACTGCCGTACATTCAGTACAAGATAAATTGACTGTCGAATAACGTCTCCCAGTCATAAACGGCAGAACAGGAAGTAAGAGGATGAAGACTGATGAAATAGAAACAAGTAATCGACACGGGGAGGCCACCAATGTAATTGTTTTTTCGCGTCAACAGTTTATTCCCGCGAAACTGCGTCCATGGTTCGACTTGGGACTAACTTAGTAGTTGGCATTGGGCGGAAGTGACGTCTGCCACCCCGCCCGCCCTGCCACGCCGCCGCCGTGGTTACCGCGAAGGCAGGCAGATGGCGCCCTGGTCCAGGGGTACGCAGGCCATGCCGGTAGTACAGGAACAGGATCCCGCCGCCGTGGAGTCAGGTCTCTCGTGGTCAGACCACCCTCCTCCAATGGTGCAGGAGTCCAACATCCGGGGCCGCGGGCTGCATACCTGCGCGTCGGTCGCTGTGCGCAAGCAGCAACGCTCCTCAGGGCAGTCGGCGTCGCTTAAGCACGAAAACTGCGGCTGAAAAACACGAAGGACAATATTTCAAAAACGGGTTACTAAGAGGGATAATAGCGAGGCATTCCCGTTTGCACGGTCCACTATGAGGAGGAAAGACGATGGGCCACAGCTTGACATGTTCCTATTTGTAATTATTTCATCGCCTTCCGTAAAACGGATTTAATTGCTCAAGATGAATATTAAACATTGTAGGAATGAAATGAAATGGTACACAGGCAAAGTGACGCGGAGAGTCAAGCTCGGATCTAACATTGATCAGCCGATTTACACGGTCGGGTTTATATTTGCCCTACGTCTGATGAATATGGTCAATCGTGAAGTGGAAGACATCGACATCTATCGCTATAGACCGCACGAATGATTACGTTGGAGTCTTAGCAAAGTTATTTCGCCTTTCTTTTAGCAAACAACCTTCCTCGGTAAGATATATGATGTAACTTTAAGTGCAAGTCCCAAAGCTAACCATGAACACAGTAGCATCTAATTCATAAGTTGATTGTCAATTGATGTTCACCTATCTTTTACACATGTGTAGGAATTTATTTTCTTCAGTAAAATATACAACTTGAAGGTTATGATGGTTTCTTGTCACTAGTTTAAACACATTTTTATTGGCAGTTGGAAAACAGGTACACTGCCTATGCGAATTCAACTTGCTGAACTTGAATCGTTTGCTCAGACATACATACATACATAACAGTTGCGTGCATCACAACTGGTAGAAATTCAATAGTTAATGCACATTCAGCCATTAAATACGTGATATTTCAGTTCTTGGCATTAAGGTTACTAGGTAAGTATAGCGGCTCTAATATACACACATTTCCATACATATTATATTTCAGTATCGTTTATGATGTTTGGTACATTTTTTCCAATAAATGCCACTGTTTTGCTAGATTTAGCTATTCAGCGCTCTCCACTTCTATAGGCGGCTTCAGTGATATTACCATAGAAACATCACCTTCCGTATGCATGAAATGGACCCCCCACATCGAAATGGACCCCCCACATCGAAATACCCGCTCGGCATATTATAAATTGACATATTTACCTGTCCATAAATATCCATAAAGCTGGGCATCTATAACGATAAAATAGCGTAAGTGTTACTCCACGGTGAGGCCCGCAAACAACTGCTAGATATCCTCCCTGTATTACTCACTAAGTGTTGTCCCTAATTCTGATGCATATTTCATAGCTATAGGTCTAACCACATAGTGGTGCGCGACGCCGCCCACCCTGTTCCAATGGTTTGTCGCTTCAGAGACGAAATTACCCGATGGACTCTGGCGGAGGATGGTTCAACATTCTGCCTCAATGACTTCCGCTTCGCTCCCTCCAGTAAATCCAATTCAGCATCCACTCATGGTCTCTTTTATTACTCGATTCGCGGGGAACTGATATTGAGATGAATCTTTACAAATGTGTTTGCATTAGTAATTACGACCCCCTCTGAGCACACAATGGCGAGATTACTCGGACGCTGAGTCGAGTCGCTGACCCATCCGCCTGGACGTAACTCACTGACCACTGGCCTCTTGTTTCCGCGTTAGGAGGTCGGTATAGACTATGTGTAACATGTGTGGGGAAATGTACTTACAAGGACAAAAGTAAACATCCAGGGGGTCTGATCATTGATAATTTAGGCTTGAATTGATTTGGTGAGGTGAGTTTCGGGTTGATCTGGCGAGAGTTGCTATCATAACTTCATGGCTGAGCCCAAGGTCAGCACAGGGTAAGCCTCTGCGTCCTTCAGAATGTCTGTATGACGTCGATAATGGGAGCTATTGCTGTCAGGGTTAGTAGGGGGGGAGGGGCATTCAGATGGTATGTTACATGCCCCTGTTCATCCCAAATTATTACATTGTCAGACGGTGCAGTAAACCAACGTGAAGCATTACGGCCAGCGCACTCCTCCCATCACAGCGCGACAGAACTGTCGGTTTTACAACGCTTGATTCCGCATAATGACCATGTAAAATGCGCGTCTTCCCTAGGGACCCCGTGACCTTGTCATGGCCTTGTCACTTCCAATGACGTCACGACCTGCTGCTGGTTCCTCATTTGTCGACCCTTGCGCGTGATGCATAGCGGGGAGTGCGGTGAAAGTCACGTGGTAAAATTGGAGTTAATATGTTTAATATCGAATACATATTTACTATTAACGCCGCCTCTTTCATCATGTCTACTAAATTATGTTTTGAGGATAAAACAAATCCCAGCATAATAGTCTATGTGTAGTCATAATACTACATGTGGAAGGTGGGAGGGGGGCTGACTATTGTGGCCGGGATTATTTCAAAATTCATTTCGGGAAAATAGTTGTTTTTTTATATTACTTTTGTGCACGTTAAAGCTAAATTGGGTCACTTTACAATAAGGCGACCGCCCGGTTTGCCATGTAAGTACATGGGGATGGAAAGGCATGGTCGCAAAAATCTGCAACCTCACATTCATTTTATCCATTCCATTTTACCCCTGCCCCAGATAACTCATTTCGCTAATTGTCCAATCTCACTTTAATATATCTTGATTATCTTGACAAAGGTATCGACATATTATCCGCAACACGATTGAAAGCGAACAGATCCATCAGATAAGTAAGCGGTTAAATGGGACATGATAATTATTACGAAGGCCGGAAGAGCAAATTTGAACAGTTTGAATGTCAATATTCCGAAGTTAATAGCTTAATGGTATGCATTTGGAACAATTAAACACAATTGTCAGACGAAAGGCAAAGATATGAAATGCGACTGTGTATGAAATATGTATAAGGAGAAATGACGAAAAGCAAATAATATGGAATCAAAAAAATAATACTGCAGGATGATCTTAAATAAGCAAGGACTGTCAGACAGTTTTTTTATGAGGAAGTCATTGGTCAACATTCTGCCACGGTGAAACCTAAAGCCAACAGTAAAAAGATGACAAAAATAGATTTATGAAAATGATCGAGTAATGATGCCGCATGTCCGCGGTAGGGAAACTGGACATCTACTTCCGGTTCGCCTCGCAATGGCAACGATTCGGCCGGAAACCATCACGGCTGGTGGCGTCGAGGGTGCCTCCGCATACCATCCAATGTCAGTGACTTATGGCCCACGCAAGCCTTGACATAAGGCATTGATTCAACTTCCTCGCCCCCATTACGACCGGTCGCCAGAGATGACGAGTGCCAGTCGCACCAATTAGACACTTTTCCTTTCGACCCCCAGCGGTGAGGGGTGGCGTCACCAGCGCGGAGGAGGAACTATACAGGAAATGCAGTGCAGCGCAGGGTCAATTTGCCGGGGAGTGTATCCCAGGCCGACAGTCGCATCTTTGGCATCTTTAATTGCAGGTGTAGGATATCAATACTTGTTCTTTTTCTTATGTAACATTTTGTGTTTTTCCGCTTAAATTGTCCTTTGATGGGATACTGGAGTACCCAAGCCCATCACTTGAGGGAGGCTTGGTGTATGTCAGTGTCCGCCCTAAGCTGGTGGGCTACAATAGTTACATTGTCCAAGAGGGTGAGGGTCTGCCAAAAAAAATACCAAACCATGACGTCACGAAGCGTCACATGATCAACATGTGATGTATCTAAGCTGATAATGACTCCGGGTGGCCTCATTAAGGTTAGGCATCTAGCCGGGCGTGAATGTTACAACCAGCATCATGGGTTATCTTCTTACATCACTGACAATCGGCGGATTATTAATAATATCTCACTACCACGAGGTGAGTGCGAAAGCGGGGATGCAACGTCATCAATTATGCAGCCAAGAGCGCTGCCCGGGAATATATCCACCAATTAACGTTGGTTTTGGCCAGGGACGTATCTCGCTGGGTTATTTTAGCGATAACTTACTATATACAGCAAGCTGGGCCCACTGTTGGCACCCCGCCTTACCATCTGGAAGCAGCTGTCAGGGCTATAGACAACTAAAGTGACGTGGCAGGGTCGGGATCGAGGCGTGGCTCCACCGCGTCACATGTAACGCAAGATGTGTCCGTATGGCGGCGCTACGATCAGGTGGACCAGCCCGGGCCTCCAAATAGGCTTTGTTTGCCCCTGACTGGCCACAGACGCGTGCATCACTGTCAGTGGAGGGGCCAGATTGGTCTCACGATTCCAAGGTAGACGATGCCCATGGCCTGACTATTCCAAGACAGAAGACCCTCATGGCCTCACCATTCCAAGGCAGACGATCCCCATGGCCTTACCATTTCAAGGCAGACGATATCCATGGCCTCGCCATTCCAAGGCAGACAATCCTCATGGCCTCACCATTCCAAGGTGGCAGATCCCCATGGTCTCACCATTCCAAGGTTGAAAATCCCCATGGCCTCACCATTCCAAGGTGGAAGTTCCCCATGGCCTCGCCATTTCAAGGCAGACGATTCTCATGGCCTCGCCATTACAAGGTGGAAGATCCCCATGGCCTCACCATTCCAAGGTGGAAGATCCCCATGGCCTCACCATTCCAAGGTTGAAAATCCCCATGGCCTCACCATTCCAAGGTGGAAGTTCCCCATGGCCTCGCCATTTCAAGGCAGACGATTCTCATGGCCTCGCCATTTCAAGGCAGACGATCCCCATGGCCTCGCCATTTTAAGGCAGACGATACTCATGGCCTCGCCATTTCAAGGCAGACGATCCTCATGGCCTCATCACTCCAAGGCAGACGATTCCCATGGCCTTACCATTCCAAGGCAGACGATATCCATGGCCTCGCCATTCCAAGGCAGACAATCCTCATGGCCTCACCATTCCAAGGTGGCAGATCCCCATGGCCTCACCATTCCAAGGTGGAAGATCCCCATGGCCTCACCATTCCAAGGTGGAAGATCCCCATGGCCTCACCATTCCAAGTGGAAGTTCCCCATGGCCTCGCCATTTCAAGGCAGACGATTCTCATGGCCTCGCTATTTCAAGGCAGACGATTCTCATGGCCTCGCCATTTCAAGGCAGACGATCTTCATGGCCTCACCATTCAAATGCAGAAGATCCCCATGGCCTTACCATTCCAAGGCAGACGATCCCCAAGGCCTCACTGTTCCAAGGCAAAAGATTCCCATGGCTTTACCATTCCAAGTCAGATGATCCGCAAGGCCTCACTGTTCCAAGGCAGAAGATCCCCATGGCCTTACCATGCCAAGGCAGACGATCTCTATGGCCTCGCCATTCCAAGACAGACGATCCCCATGGCCTCACCATTCCAAGGCAGACGATCCCCATGGCCTCACCATTCCAAGGCAGACGATCCCCATGGCCTCGCCATTCCAAGACAGACGATCCCCATGGCCTTACCATTCCAAGGCAGAAGATTCCCAAGGCCTCACTCTTCCAAGGCAGAAGATCCCCATGGCCTCACCATTCCAAGGCAGACGATGCCCATGGCCTCGCCATTCCAAGACAGACGATCCCCATGGCCTCACCATTCCAAGGCAGAAGATTCCCACGGCCTCGCCGTCCCAAGGCAGACGATCTCCATGGGCTCACCATTCCACGGCAGACGATTCCCATGGCCTCACCACTCCAAGGCAGACGATCCCCATGGCCTTACCATTCCAAGGCAGACGATATCCATGGCCTCGCCATTCCAAGGCAGACAATCCTCATGGCCTCACCATTCCAAGGTGGCAGATCCCCATGGTCTCACCATTCCAAGGTGGAAGATCCCCATGGCCTCGCCATTTCAAGGCAGACGATTCTCATGGTCTCGCCATTTCAAGGCAGACGATTCTCATGGCCTCGCCATTTCAAGGCAGACGATCTTCATGGCCTCACCATTCAAATGCAGAAGATCCCCATGGCCTTACCATTCCAAGGCAGACGATCCCCAAGGCCTCACTGTTCCAAGGCAAAAGATTCCCATGGCCTTACCATTCCAAGTCAGACGATCCGCAAGGCCTCACTGTTCCAAGGCAGAAGATCCCCATGGCCTTACCATGCCAAGGCAGACGATCTCTATGGCCTCGCCATTCCAAGACAGACGATCCCCATGGCCTCACCATTCCAAGGCAGACGATCCCCATGGCCTCACCATTCCAAGGCAGACGATGCCCATGGCCTCGCCATTCCAAGACAGACGATAACCATGGCCTCACCATTCCAAGGCAGAAGATTCCCACGGCCTCGCCGTCCCAAGGCAGACGATCTCCATGGGCTCACCATTCCAAGGCAGACGATTCTCATGGCCTTACCATTCCAAGGCAGACGATCCCCATGGGCTTACCATTCCAAGGCAGACGACCGCCATGGCCTCACCATCGCAAGGCGGCAATATATCGGGACAGATGATACGGTGCCTCGAGCGCTGGGCTCCACGAATAATGATGCTGATGGCGTGCCATAAACCGTCCATTGTGCCCTGTGTGTCTGGCTGACTCTTCACCTATTTATCTCGTAACAACAGCAGTGAGACAAAGCGAGGTATTGGACGATGAGACGATGGGAGAGGCGAGTGTTGATGTTGGTGGACCGGGCCGGGGCGGAGAGGGGGGGGGGGAGAGGAGGGGGACACGGCGGGCGGGGGAGGAGGGGGATGGGGTGGCATGGTAAACTCACAAAGTCACAAATACTCACAAAGCTGCATTAATGACAGAGAGAATGATATATTATCACTCATGGGGCTGTGTTAACATCAGGTCTGGCATTAACCAAACAAACCCTCTGCCGCGGGTTGGTTGTTGAGGTTTAAGTAATCCGATTTATTTCGCGGTATTTGCGCTTATGAGTGAATAAATCTCTCTGTGACCGCCATAGATAACAGCAGTCGTCGCATCGATGACCCTTCGTTTGATCTTGGCCATTACTTACTGCTCTCATTTCGAGTTCAATTTCGCAAACCAGAGCCCGTCATGGTGGACCCACCACGTGCCCAGCCACTCCTAACATATGGACTGCCAAGTCATCCCACGACTTCGAATCGATGTCGAAAGTTTTCCTGTCACGTTGCAAACATCCGTAAACCTGCTTTGGCCGTCCAGTTGGTTTGGCGGCAAACTCGCCATGTAGCACATGGGGGGGGGGGGGGGGGGGTCGTGTTCCCAGATCACGAAGAATACATTTCTTTATGCCCAGGTCACGATGAATTAAAAGCAGAACTCTCTGCATGCAGTGGAAGGGCGGATATACGATAGTAATTTGAATTTCCAGATTCACGGTTATTTAATATTAAAATTCCCAGTTCACGAATAGTGCACATCCTTGATCACGGCGATCGGCTAATACTCCATTCCCAGTTCACGGTGAAATGAAAAGCCCAATCCCGAGGAACGCAAATACCCCTTGCCATCCCCCCCCCCCCCCCCAGCACATGTCTTTTGGAATGAGTTAATACGATAGACGTGCTCTAGCCAACGAAGACGTCTTTGTTTCACAGGTGCAAGAATGCCTGGTATGTTGGCCCTGGCAAACACTTTTAGAACAATATTTGTTACCCTGTTTTATCAATATATAACAACCAAAATTAAAATTATTATGTTTTCTTTTATGGCCACAAAATATGTAGTCTAAGTGTTTTGTGTTGTATTTCATCATCCTATTTCATTATCGGCAACGGTACTTCCCAGATAAGACAACTCATTTCCCACCTCAAAAGGCATATTCATGGTAATCAACCGGGGGAGGGGAAGGGCTCTACATTAGTACAGTGGTGCGTGTGTGCCGCCCAGGCCATAGAGGGGGGGGGGGTCGTGTTCCAAAGTCACAAAGAATACATTTCTTTATTCCCAGGTCACGAGGAATTAAAAGGATAAGTCCCCGTATACAATGGAAGAGGCGGATACATGATATAAACTGGCCAGTTCCCAATTCACGGTTATTTAATATTAACATTCCCAGTTTACGATTAATGAAAATCCTCGATCACGGCGGTTTGGCTAATCCCAGTTCACGAAGGATTATTTTGTTCATTCCCAGTTCACGGTGAAATGAAAAGCCCATTACCAAGGAACGGATATACTTGCCCCCCCCCCCCACCCCCCACATCCTCGGCCTAGGCCATTGATAAAACTTCCGTCTCAGAAGGGCACATCGAGAGAAATTGTGGATTTCTGCTTCGAGGATTGAAAAAAAAGGGTCATTTGGGCGGCACATATGTATATACCTAAATATATGCAGTGCCCTCTCCCCCCCGGGCGTGTAATCACTGGCGGTGATGCCCAAGTTATGAGACTAAAATTGTTGGGCACTTTGGCCCCGTTCTTTGAAATCGCTGGCTTAGCATGACCCCACGCCAAACCCCCCGTCTCCTGTGTCGCCATGGAGACTGATGGGATGCCTGTGGCATGCCACCGCCCCACCCTGGACAACGTTTACCGAATGAAGAACCGTGTTTGAAGAAGAGCCACGTACATCTGGTGGCCAGTGATAAGCGGCAAGCGTTCAGGCGAGGAGGATATTTGCATAGCACATTATGCACTCCCCGTCACATCTGTGTCTCTCGTACTAACCACCATTCTCGTGGCCTGCCTCTGTCGACCGTCTTCGCTCTCTCGCAATCGTGGGCCACCGATCTCCCGGTGGAGGGCCTGCGACTAGTACGCCTGGAAATATGCCAACTTTAGCCCTTCCTCAGAATTACCCCTCGTACGAACATGAATCTTATCGACGAAATAATAATAAGTAATTTTGTATATTTTTGAATCGATCCAGTTAGAAAGTGTTACGTGCCGTGAACGCGAGGACCTTTGGTAAAGAGAAACGATGGTATGCGCTGTCAAGCTCTATCATAAATACATATCGTTCTACATGCATGTGATGTGCATGAGACGAGCCGACACAACTGGTAACTCTGGTCATTAGTTTAATCGGCTTAAAAATCAAGGGGTTTTCACTCCCCCAGAATAAACAGTTTTGTGCTACCAGGATGCACACAAGCAATATATTTGCAATGAAAATGTTACATAATATATTATGACTGTCTATATTGTATAATTATATAATCTATATTATATAAGAAATAATCTACCTGGTTGGTTAGATCCCTGTTGTCAAGCGCCGGCACTATAATCCCAACCCATGGTTCGCATTGTATTAGACACACCATCACGATGACCTATAGCAATGAACGGCGAGGCCCATTTGTGGATAAGTCGAACTGTACTGTCCTGATCTACGCCTTAAATAATGAATTGTCTGTTCAACAATATACATATTAATATTGTGCGTTTATAGTGGTAACCCCGTACCTACCCTCCGGCAACTCAGTACCTACCCCCCGGCAACTCAGTACCTACCCCCCGGGCAACCCCGTATCTACCCCCCGGCAACCCCGTACCTACCCCCAGGCAACCCCTTACCTACCCCCCGGCAACCCCGTACCTACCCCCAGGCAACACCTTACCTACCCTCCGGCAACCCCGTACCTACCCCCCGGCAACCCCGTACCTACCCCCCAGCAACCCCGTACCTACCCCCCGGCAACCCCGTACCTACCCTACGGCAACCCCGTACCTACCCCCCGGCAACCCCGTACCTACCCCCCAGCAACCCCGTACCTACCCCCCGGCAACCCCGTACCTACCCCCCGGCAACCCCGTACCTACCCCCCAGCAACCCCGTACCTACCCCCCGGCAACCCCGTACCTACCCCCCGGCAACCCCGTACCTACCCCCCAGCAACCCCGTACCTACCCCCCGGCAACCCCGTACCTACCCTACGGCAACCCAGAACCTACCCCCCGGCAACCCCGTACCTACCCTCCGGCAACCCAGTACCTACCCCCCGGCAACCCCGTACCTACCCCCAGGCAACCCCGTACCTACCCCCCGGCAACCCCGTACCTACCCCCCGGCAACCCCGTACCTACCCCCCAGCAACCCCGTACCTACCCCCCAGCAACCCCGTACCTACCCCCCGGCAACCCCGTACCTACCCCCCGGCAACCCCGTACCTACCCCCCAGCAACCCCGTACCTACCCCCCGGCAACCCCGTACCTACCCCCCGGCAACCCCGTACCTCCCCCCCGGCAACCCCGTACCTACCCCCCAGCAACCCCGTACCTACCCCCCGGCAACCCCGTACCTAACCTACGGCAACCCCGTACCTACCCCCCGGCAACCCCGTACCTACCCCCCAGCAACCCCGTACCTACCCCCCGGCAACCCCGTACCTACCCTACGGCAACCCAGTACCTACCCCCCGGCAACCCCGTACCTACCCTCCGGCAACCCAGTACCTACCCCCCGGCAACCCCGTACCTACCCCCAGGCAACCCCGTACCTACCCCCCGGCAACCCAGTACCTACCCCCCAGCAACCCCGTACCTACCCCCCAGCAACCCCGTACCTACCCCCCGGCAACCCCTTACCTACCCCCGGCAACCCCGTATCTACCCCCCGGCAACCCCATACCTACCCCCCGGCAACCCCGTACCTACCCCCGGCAACCCCGTATCTACCCCCCGGCAACCCCATACCTACCCCCCGGCAACCCCGTACCTACCCTACGGCAACCCCGTACCTACCCCCCGGCAACCCCGTACCTACCCCCCAGCAACCCCGTATCTACCCCCCGGCAACCCCATACCTACCCCCCGGCAACCCCGTACCTACCCTACGGCAACCCCGTACCTACCCCCAGGCAACCCCGTACCTATCCCCCGGCAGCCGCGTCCCTACCCCCCGGCAACCCCGTACCTACCCCCCCCCCCCCGGGCAACCCCGTACCTACCCTCCGGCAGCCGCGTACCTACCCCCCCCCCACACCAACCCCGTACCTACCCTCCGGCAGCCGCGTACCTACCCCCCCCCCCACACCAACCCCGTACCTACCCTCCGGCAGCCGCGTACCTACCCCCCACGGCAACCCCGTACCTGGATGGGCACTAAACTAACACGTAACAATTTTTCTGGTAAAAGCGCAGTAGCGGATCTATGGGGGGGGGGGTGGTTACTGTGGTATACTGTTAAAGTCGGCTTCTCCGAGCACCCCCCCCCCCCCAAATGACCAAAACTTGACACCTACCACGAATATGTAATTTTGCTACAATGCAGCTCAATATTAAGGCATTATCATCAGTAATAGCTCTTTGGAAAGCTTGAACCTAGTGCAATACAGGAATGATATTCAAAACTGTAAATAGTAGCCGCAAAAACTTACAGAATGGTAATAATAAAGTGCAATTATGCAAAATCAGGACAGTTTATGCCAAAATTCGAAATCACCACTTCACAAAATCGACTTTAATTTCACCAAAAATGAAAATCTTGCCACCAAACCACTTTTAAAAAATTCTAAAAACATCGTTCTTGTAACAAAAATAAAGAACAATATAGGTAGCCGTGCCAATTCCCCGAGAAACACGTCCTTAAGCTTGAAAATGTTATTTCACAAATATTTTTCGGCGCAGCCTATGTCACACAAATTATCAGTAATTTACGCCTTGTGTTTCCATTTTAATAAATCTGGTTATATATAATGGTCTCAGATATAATTATGATTTACACGAATGTTTTCTGAACTATTTACAAGTTTTCTTTATGCCTTTGTCGTGAATTTTCAGAATTTATCACGAAGAGCCATCATCGGGGGGGCCCTGTGAATGACATCACGAATTGGGGATTCCCCTGTGATTGACGTAACAACTTAGGGATTCCCCTTTCACTGACCCTCGCCGATGTTTGTCGATGTTTACCGAGGGGTTTGCTCAATCGCCGAAGCTTATTATACGATGCTCTATTCATTTTACCTATGTCACCACTTCTTTTGCTGTGTTTTATTCGTGCTTTGTCCATTAAGACTGCGTAAAATCTCAGGGCTACAGCCCGCCGATGTTTGCCGATGTTTACCGAGGTCTGCTCAAAATCGCCGAGGCTTGTTATGGGTAGCTTACCTTAAAGGCCAGTCTGTACATATATTTGCACGGCATTGGCCACTAGTTGCCGTGACTTAGTAACCCGCGTAGTGAGCTTGTTTCGGATTGGTTGAGAGGAGGAAGTAAAGGTCAGCTGGTGTTGTTTGTCCATGTTTCCTCACCTGCTGCGCAGCTATTCAGTGGCCACCTCAGCGTCGTTGGCGGCCATTTGTGGAGGGATTGTATCAGGGATTCTAACACATTCGCTATTAAATACATGATTACTTGTGAGTAGCGCGCGAGTTGTGGCGGAGAGGTGGCAAAATGATCAACGACAAATGTTCGTCTGGTCCATAATACCTCTCATCGTATTTTATTTTATTTGTTAATTTCGTTGCAGCTTATTTTACACCAATAAATCAATTGCAAATTAGGGTCATAGACTCAAAACATATTCAGGTGAGCAGGGGACTAGAACTAGTCTTCTATTTACCTTCATATATAGTCTTGCAGCAATACCGTTTGGCTCTGTGCATTCGCTTATGGATCTGATAGTGAGTTTAGTTGTTTCGCTCTGTGTACTGCCTAACCGGTTCTGTGTACTGACTCATAAATCTGATAGTAGTAATCACTTTAGTATTTCAACAATTTGCATGAAACGTGTTTCTTTCGTCGACCGGTATTACATATTACATGTAATTATGTCTTTGTGTCTGGCATTAAAGCGTCTAGTATATAGTCATGATATGCACGTGCGTGCTGGCAGCCTCATGTCAGGTTGATAACGAGTCCCGAACATGCCATACATGCGGTCATTGGTGTAGGATACGTCTCAATGATATGCGTCGAAAAGAGGAGTTATTAGAAATACATCTTCGCCGACAAATTAGGCCCGTGTTATGTCTCAATTCAAAATTTCCGTTCAATTCCTATCAATATCCGGTAAAACCGCATGTTTTTTTATGCTTATTTTAAACATAAGTTTATATACAGTAATAAACGTAATACGTAAACATATATTTACCTGAGCTGAATACGAACCGATGTCCGGATTAATGCCCGGATAACCGTCCCGTAAGGAGGACGTGTCCGGATCGGTGGCCACTTCCGGCCTCCTCTTGCCCACGAACAGCGGCCTTCTGCGGACCCAGCCTTGCCAAGGCCGTCTGGATCTGGGTCGTGCGGGGTACGTGAAGCAGGACTCCGGGAGCAGGGCCACCAGCAACCCGGCTGTGAGACAGGCCAGGAGAAGGACAGTCCGGATATGAAGCCCCATGTTGCTATGATATCCAGTCACTGGTGAGAGGTCAAAGTTCAGAATTAATAAAAGATATCTGGAGCAGATGGATGTCCTTAACCTACGCACCGTGGCCTGCCAGAAGGAGAAGAAGAAGAGCTGATTGCAGGTTAGGGTTGAATAGAACCTGGTATCTAATGGCGATCGGACGGGATAGGGCAAGATAGGGCTACGCCGGAAGAAATACGACTACAATCTGCTCATGGCATATCCGATCGCTTCCTTTAGCATTCCTTGTAAGGGAAGTTGTGAACCACGCCACGCGCACACCGCTACCAGCCGCCGGTTAGCAGGAGTCGAACGGTTGCTCTGACTGATATCACGGTGCGTTATAGTCCTGATAACATTCCGGGTAAATACGGAGACGGTGCCGTGATTGTCGAGCGCTGCCTTCTTGGTAGTCCCGGAGGAGTTTCAGTTTTATCTGGCGCTTATATAAACCACCGCGAGGGGGCGTTCCACGCGCGTGTCTGCGGACTGAGGATCAGCGTCACTCTCGGGGACGGAGTGGCAGAGGGTGGGTGGGGGGGGGGGCAGGAGAGCGAGGGGGGCGGGAAGCTTATCTGCTCCTCGGCCCGCTGTGATTGGTCCAGTCGGTTGGCGGCTCATCCGGTCGCCGTATTGCTGAATATGAAGTATCCGTGAATAGGGATAGTGGTGTGTAGGGAGTGGGGGGGGGGGGGGTAGGATGGTGGTGGGCGGACTGGGTAGTGGTGGTGAGTAAAGGCTGGGGCTCGGTAAGTTCAAAGATTGGGCGTACGTTCCATGGCTGGCGAACCATTCTTCCCTTCCTGCTATGGAAGGCCGGGGTGCCAACCCCCAGGGGGAGACAATGCGCGGGGACACCCCGCATGGCTACCGACACCTGTGGTCCCACCTCCACGGTGATCATCTCTCCGTGACAACCGCCCCCGCCCTTGTGGCGCCCCTTGTGGCGCCCTTTGTGGCGTGTGTGCGTCAGCGGAGATGGCCTATGGTCGCACAGTGCGCAAGTCTTTTGGCAACACCATTCCCCCCGCCACCCCCCCCCCTCCTCCGCCAAGACAATGATGATGTAATATAGAATACCATAGTAGCCAAGATTCAACTGAATAGAGTACCAAGGTGCCTATGCCCACTATGGAGACACAAGGGAGGACCGCGCACGGACACGTTTATAACACGGTAATCAACGGTCAATTAATCAAATTCGCTCATTCCCGATGACTGGTAAGGACTTTTTCCTGTTCACCGCCCCCCCCCTCCCAATCTCCACATACACCCACACACAACCCTTCACCTCCTAGCTCGTATTCTTGGGACGTTAACCTGGTCCCTCCCTAGCAACTTGGAATGGACGTGACATTGCCGACACAACGGCGACGCATAGCAAATTAAGCCTTGACGTTAATCACTTGTTATATCTGTTCTTCACCGGGGCACATGGATTCGTTACGTGTGTGTTGCCATAAAAGGCGATACCACCGGTAAGGAGACGTCATAGCTTATTATTGAAGAGTTTGGTCCAAGGCTCAGAAGATCACCGGGTGATTTGTTTTGTTATGTCTTGGATACCCGCACACTATTGTTGGCAATAATATGGTTGGCATCCATCCGTCTGCGAAAGACGATGGATTTGCAGCTTTGGTTTAAGTAGTAAGATTTGTTTCACGGCATTTGTGCTTATGACTAAATACGTCTATGTGTGACCGACAGAGCTTACCGCATTCGTCACACCGATCACCTAATGTACAAAACCATGGCAATAATATAACCCACCTAATATAAACGATCAAACAGCAGACCGTTTTCTCATTATTGGTGGAACACCATCATTGGTCGAAGACCATTAGACCAACCTCATTGGTCGAACATCATGGGCCCAACGTCATTAGTCTAACCTCATTCGTTCAACTTCCTTGGTCGAACACCTTTGGTCCAGGATCATTGGTCGAACCTAATTGATCTCATAAATGTAATCTCATGGGTCGAACCTCATTTGTCCAACATCATTCGTACAGGATCAATGCTTATAGCCAAGCACTATTTGTCAAATATCAGTGTAACCATTCGTAAAACCTCGGTGGCAACTATGCTTTGGTTGGAGAGAACCAAAAGAATAAAGTAAGCGAACCATGCGCAGATCCATTTGGTTCCTGTTAGGTTCCTAAAATGTGAGAGATGTGAGTGTGTAGGATAATTTACAACTATTATGCATTATAAAGTTTGCATAACGGTCGGCCCCAGCGAGAAAGGGGTCTTGATATCTGCACCCCCCCGCCCCCCCCCCCCCATCCCTCATCGGGCCGTCGTCCAACATGGCGCCCGTCGCTTACACATCAAGGCACCCGTCTTGCTTGCCCGTCATGCAAAATGATTAAACTGTGGTCCCTATAATCACAGCTCGTCCATTACCCCCCCCCCCCCCCGCCCCAACGCGGCTTACGTACCCCACTCCCCAGCTCCCTATAGGCAGATATATGGGCTGCCCTGGCCTGCAGCCGTCGTCAAGGGGGTCCCCAGTGCGGCACTAAATACTGAAACCAACTAATGAAGGTAAATTTCGCCTAATTGTGTGGCATTAGAGATATCTCCATTATTCTGGGACACCCCAATGGCGGCGCTCGCCGTTTGAACGTCTCGCGGTTTCATTGTCTGCTGGGGTGGTGGCCGCCACCAGAGACCGGCGGCGGACCCCCCCCCCCACCCCCTCCGCCCCCCGCCGCCGCACTGTCATGGGAGGAACCATGCTGGTAATGGCGGCAACAGCGGGTGTCACAGCAAATAACCAACCTTGAGTAGGAGACAGGGGCTGACCGAACTAAACCCGGGCGTAGAACTAGATCTCATGACAGTGGGAAAGAAAACAGGGTCTAAATTCTTGTTCCCAACCATATGATGCCTTAACGTATTATGTTCCAATGAAAAAATCGCTCCCCCCGTATTGTAAGCATTGTAGGTCGCACAGCTCGAATCCAACCGTTATGTGTCTCTCTATGTGTAAGATCGAACAGGTATAATGCTAGAAATAACCCAAATATGACCTGCCAACAGTAAGAAACGAAAGATGTTTGGCTGTTTGCTGGGGTGGTGGCCGCCACCAGAGACCGACGGCGGACCCCCCCCCCCCCCGCCCCCGCACTGTCATGGGAGGAACCATGCTGGTAATGGCGGCAACAGCGGGTGTCACAGCAAATAACCAACCTTGAGCAGGAGACAGAGGCTGAGCGAACTAAACCCGGAACTAGATCTCATGACAGTGGGAAAGAATTTTTTTTCATGATGTAACAGTACATTCTTAAAAAAGAATGTACGAGGCGTGAGCCCAGTACATATGTTTTCAATAATGAACGGTTACACGGGTATTCACTGACTTAAAGTACGGTGAGCCTCACTTGTTACCCGTAGCGTGAATATGAATTCTTTGAAGATGTAGGCCTACATTGCATCTCTCGCTTCCGAACACCAATACAATAGCTGACTGAAGTCGGTCCATCTTTCATATTAGAACCCACGAAATGTATTATTGTAGCAATCGTAGACTGGAGTCATACGTGAGCTAAGCTGAAACAATGGTTATCCCTGATATGGAAGAAAGTCGGACTCTGCAGCCACAAGTCAGTTTAGTTCATCTACAGATTGCAAGAATGAAGTCGTTTTTCGCATCAAGGCGCGTGGGCTACTTTGCATAGATTATGTGTCGGTTCGTGGGATTCACGAGAAAGAAAAATGATGTGTGATTATAGTGTGATTATAGGATATAAGGTAATGTCGGAATGTATTTTGCATACGACTTACACATGATTTCAAATTTTATTTCTAAAAATGGACTTTGTCATCTACGCTTGTTTTGAAGATAAATGTGTATCTGTTTTTGCTGGGGCTTTCCATCGGGTGTCAAGCTTCCAGTTCTTCATTCATTATAAGTGTGACTTGTTTCAGAGAAGCTCACTTATTGCTCATGATTGGCATTGACTGCGATTGTCGATTTCGTAGCAGAAGGAAGAGTGCTCAACAGGAAAATAGTTTGGTCTCCTTGAGTCCATCGCAATTTATCAGCTTGCTAAAACAGTACATTCTGGTAAATTAATGTACAGTTTAGACAATAGAATGACGTCATAACAGTACTTTAACCTTTGGCTGTGTTCGCGCGGGTAATATTTCAAGGCACCAGTAGTGACCTAGTTACGCAAGTAGGTCAATCACGGTGTCATCGGCGCGAACGATCGGGAGTGTACTCGCATCTACAGTATACTGGCGGGTGTGAAGGAGGTAAATTTAGTTGTCGCTGGGGGGGGGGGCAGAAAACTGAAAACTTGCGACCGGAGGGGGAGGGGTGAAAATGACCGGGAGGGTTCCCCACTTTTCTTATAACCGGGGGATGGTGTCCACGCCAGAGATTCACAATTAATTTCACAAAAAACAAGCATTCTTCCTAGAAAAATCTGGAAGAACGGAAATACCCCTTGCACCCCCCCCACTCACATACACACACGTGAGACACCCACCCACTCCCACTCCTTCCCCCTCACACAACATATCCGGGAAGGACGCCCCCCCCCCATTCCCGTCATACAGTAGGCCTAGATCAACATTCCAACACATCTGTTTCTCATGTCTAGGCTACATAGAAAGACATTTCACATCAGACATTATGTGAGGTTCGGTCTCTGACATCATGCACCAATACACGCAAAGCTTATTATGTTTGGTCCACGGAACAGTCGCCCTCCGCCATCTTGTTCCCTGACGACACCATGCGCCCCACCTCACGGGCAGGAGCGTAAAGAGCGCGACCCGGATTACGAATCTAGGTCACTTCCATCCGTTCGCGCTAGGAAAGTCCACACTAGTGTTGTCCGGTGTCGTCCGCTGTGTGCCGCGCGAACGCAGCCTTTGATTAAGGTAGTATGCTACATTTCAAAACTTACGGTGAAAGATTGTGAATTTTTCACCAGATATATCTTTATATATGCTTGTTACAACGCAGTAATAAAAAAAGTTGTTTTCAGGCCACTTTTTCCAAAAAGTGAAGTGGAAGCACCCCACCCCTCTATTACAATTTAACATGGCGGCCTATGGAAGTTTCAGATATTTTCACTTATTTTTTATTGTAAAAACAAAACAAGACAGTAAAAAATCCTGATTTTTGCACAAGGAGTACTTTGTTATGTACTTAGAAGAATAATACAATAATATTGATGTGTTTTCAGGCTAGTTTTTTGGCAATGTGAGCTTGAACCGTCCCACCTGAACACCCTATGGAAACTCAGCATTGTCACTTGCGGTATTTACGGTATAAAAAAACGTGAAAAAAAAATTGGCCAAAAGTATTGATATTTTTAGTTTATATTATTTCCTGTTATGTACATTGTATTAATATTTAGATTTCGTAGCGAAATAATGCTCGACAAGTCGAAAAACGGCCACATATAAGTTGCATTCACCAGGTGGTTAGGCTTCAGAAAATATGTTTTCCGATGCAGTCGATCATTATGTTGAGCTTACCGTTGGGGGAAAAGGAGTGGAAATATGCCGATATGCAGAGAAACACCGCCAACATTTGAAACTCAAACAGCCGCACAAGGTGAACGTCGTTGTTTCCTAGCTCACTCGCCAGATGGAGCAACGCGCAGTGAAACAAACCTCGCTTGCAGCATCGAACCATGCAACGCCGGGCCATCGCTGGCAAGCCACCCACAACCATGCCAACTAAAGCCGACGTTGGGCCAACATCGTTGTGCTATCTGGGTTACTGGTGTTGCAATATTGTCAACGAACTAAATAGTTTGTAATGAGATCGACACGTCAGATATGTCTTACCGTCAAGGGCATTCGCTTGCACATTTCTGGTGGATACACGTGTTTGAAATAAAGAGGGTGGGGGCTACCCCTCCCCACCGCCAAACCCCGCGAAGTAGTAATACGGGGAACAATAACGGGTCTCCAAGATGATGGCCGTTCAAGACTGGGCACGACAGAAACGCCTTAAAGGTGATATCACGAATATCGAAGAATTCGCAGACTGCTATATAATAACGGATAGCGGGAAATATGGAAAGGGGTCTTCGCGCTGACGCAGAAATTGTACGGATAACGATCCCCAAAAATGTATACAGCTAATTGCGTATCTCCAAGAATTCTTGAAGGCTAATCGCGGAGAATCCGAAATGAATTATCGTCGGTTGCCATGGGAAATAGTGGGCGATCTGTCAGACAAAATATCGAGACTCCATCTAATGATATAGTCGAAATTAAAGTCGAAATGACTTGTAAGTAACCTTAAGTCAGCGACCGGAAGCCAGTGCGTCGAACCGGAAGTGGAGCGGTGTAGACATTTCCATGGCGCCCGGTCGTCTTGTCCTCTCCCGTCGGCTCAGCTTCTCCTGCCTGGCGCCAGCTAGTAGCACTGTCACAGTAAAACAAGCACACTGCATCGAATTATTTCAGAAGTAAACCGCCGATAATTGATCAAGACGTATCATACATACTTCAGTGACTGGCCAGGCCCGTCGGAAGCAAAACGAAGTGGAAGGGGGTAGAGGCGGGAGGGAGGGCGGTGGGAAGGAGGACCGTGCGAAGTGTGGGGAGGGGGATGGGGGGGGGGGGGGGGGTAGCAGCCCCATCTAGTGAAATGTTATTACGAAGATAAATTAAAGGCGTAGTCTTGGGGCCGCCATTTTGATTCCATTTGCCCAATAGTCTGTGTGATATATTCCATTGTTATGCGAGGCTCGCATACCGTTGTTAGTATCATTGTATATCGGAAGACCTCGGCAAACAAGCTAGAAGGGAGCGGGCAGGAGGGCAGATTCAGCTACAGAAATATGATTACGGAGATAAATTAAACAGACAGTCTCTGAGACGACGTTTTAATTTGATTTGCGCACTACACATACCAGTGCCATGTTGTTGGGGCACTGTCGAACACTCGTCACCCCCTCTTCCGGGCGATACGGCACAACTCCTGAGACCAAATGAAGGGGGTGGGGGCAACGGAAGGGGGTGGGGGTGCATAGATTACATGTGTCATATCTACGGCAGTAGGGATATCACTCAGATAACTACGACTCCGTGAGGGTCACCAGAGACCGGGTTGGCTTTGGTTGGTTGTTTCATTGGGTGGGGTAAAGGATGGGAGGGTCACCAGAGACCGGGTTGGCTTTGGTTGGTTGTTTCATTGGGTGGGGTGGAGGATGGGAGGGTCACCAGAGACCGGGTTGGCTTTGGTTGGTTGTTTCATTGGGTGGGGTAGAGGATGGGAGGGTCACCAGAGACCGGGTTGGTTTTGGTTGGTTGTTTCATTGGGTGGGGTAGAGGATGGAGGGGGGGGGGTCACCAGAGACCGGGTTGGTTTTGGTTGGTTGTTTCATTGAGTGGGGTTGAGGATGGGAGGGTCACCAGAGACCGGGTTGGTTTTGGTTGGTTGTTTCATTGGGTGGGGTAGAGGATGGGGGGGGGGGGGAGGGGGCACCAGAGACCGGGTTGGTTTTGGTTGGTTGTTTCATTGGGTGGGGTAGAGGATGGGAGGGTCACCAGAGACCGGGTTGGTTTTGGTTGGTTGTTTCATTGGGTGGGGTAGAGGATGGGGGGGCCACCAGAGACCGGGTTGGCTTTGGTTGGTTGTTTCATTGGGTGGGGTAGAGGATGGGGGGGGGAGGGGGCACCAGAGACCGGGTTGGTTTTGGTTGGTTGTTTCATTGGGTGGGGTAGAGGATGGGAGGGTCACCAGAGACCGGGTTGGCTTTGGTTGGTTGTTTCATTGGGTGGGGTAGAGGATGGGAGGGTCACCAGAGACCGGGTTGGCTTTGGTTGGTTGTTTCATTGGGTGGGGTAGAGGATGGGAGGGTCACCAGAGACCGAGTTGGTTTTGGTTGGTTGTTTCATTGGGTGGGGTAGAGGATGGGAGGGTCACCAGAGACCGGGTTGGTTTTGGTTGGTTGTTACATTGGGTGGGGTAGAGGAAGGGGGGGTCACCAGAGACCGGGTTGGCTTTGGTTGGTTGTTTCATTGGGTGGGGTGGAGGATGGGAGGGTCACCAGAGACCGAGTTGGTTTTGGTTGGTTGTTTCATTAGGTGGGGTAGAGGATGGGAGGGTCACCAGAGACTGGGTTGGCTTTGGTTGGTTGTTTCATTGGGTGGGGTAGAGGATGGGGGGGTCACCAGAGACCGGGTTGGCTTTGGTTGGTTGTTTCATTGGGTGGGGTAGAGGAAGGGAGGGTCACCAGAGACCGGGTTGGTTTTGGTTGGTTGTTGCATTGGGTGGGGTAGAGGATGGGAGGGTCACCAGAGACCGGGTTGGTTTTGGTTGGTTGTTTCATTGGGTGGGGTAGAGGATGGGAGGGTCACCAGAGACCGCGTTGGTTTTGGTTGGTTGTTTCATTGGGTGGGGTAGAGGAAGGGGGGGTCACCAGAGACCGGGTTGATTTTGGTTGGGTTGTTTCTCTGGCTGGGATAGAGGATGGGAGGGTCACCAGAGACCGGGTTGGTTTTGGTTGGTTGTTTCATTGGGTGGGGTAGAGGATGGGAGGGTCACCAGAGACCGGGTTGGCTTTGGTTGGTTGTTTCATTGGGTGGGGTAGAGGATGAGGGGGGGGGGGCACCAGAGACCGGGTTGGTTTTGGTTGGTTGTTTCATTGGGTGGGGTAGTGGATGGGAGGGTCACCAGAGACCGGGTTGGTTTTGGTTGGCTGTTTCATTGGGTGGGGTAGTGGATGGGAGGGTCACCAGAGACTGGGTTGGCTTTGGTTGGCTGTTTCATTGGGTGGGGTAGTGGATGGGAGGGTCACCAGAGACCGGGTTGGCTTTGGTTGGTTGTTTCATTGGGTGGGGTAGAGGATGGGAGGGTCACCAGAGACCGGGTTGGTTTTGGTTGGTTGTTTCATTGGGTGGGGTAGAGGATGGGAGGGTCACCAGAGACCGGGTTGGTTTTGGTTGGTTGTTTCATTGGGTGGGGTAGAGGATGGGGGGTCACCAGAGACCGGGTTGGTTTTGGTTGGTTGTTTCATTGGGTGGGGTAGAGGATGGGGGGGTCACCAGAGACCAAGTTGGCTTTGGTTGGTTGTTTCATTGGGTGGTGTAGAGGATGGGAGGGTCACCAGAGACCGGGTTGGTTTTGGTTGGTTGTTGCATTGGGTGGGGTAGAGGATGGGAGGGTCACCAGAGACCAAGTTGGCTTTGGTTGGTTGTTTCATTGGGTGGGGTAGAGGATGGGGGGGTCACCAGAGACCGGGTTGGCTTTGGTTGGGTTGTTTCATTGGCTGGGGTGGAGGATGGGAGGGTCACCAGAGACCGGGTTGGCTTTGGTTGGGTTGTTTCTCTGGCTGGGATAGAGGATGGGAGGGTCACCAGAGACCGGGTTGGCTTTGGTTGGTTGTTTCATTGGGTGGGGTAGAGGATGGGAGGGTCACCAGAGACCAAGTTGGCTTTGGTTGGTTGTTTCATTGGGTGGGGTAGAGGATGGGGGGTCACCAGAGACCGGGTTGGTTTTGGTTGGTTGTTTCATTGGGTGGGGTAGAGGATGGGAGGGTCACCAGAGACTGGGTTGGCTTTGGTTGGTTGTTTCATTGGGTGGGGTAGAGGATGGGGGGGGTCACCAGAGACCGGGTTGGCTTTGGTTGGGTTGTTTCATTGGCTGGGGTGGAGGATGGGAGGGTCACCAGAGACCGGGTTGGCTTTGGTTGGTTGTTTCATTGGGTGGGGTAGAGGATGGGAGGGTCACCAGAGACCAAGTTGGCTTTGGTTGGTTGTTTCATTGGGTGGGGTAGAGGATGGGAGGGTCACCAGAGACTGGGTTGGCTTTGGTTGGGTTGTTTCTCTGGCTGGGGTGAAGGATGGGAGGGTCACCAGAGACCGGGTTGGCTTTGGTTGGGTTGTTTCTCTGGCTGTGGTGGAGGATGGGAGGGTCACCAGAGACCGGGTTGACTTTGGTTGGGTTGTTTCTCTGGCTGAGGTGGAGGATGGGGGGTCACCAGAGACCGGGTTGGCTTTGGTTGGGTTTTTTCACAGGCTGGGGTGGAGGATGGGAGGGTCACCAGAGACCGGGTTGGCTTTGGTTGGGTTGTTTCTCTGGCTGGGGTGGAGGATGGGAGGGTCACCAGTGACTGGGTTGGCTTTGTTTGGGTTGTCTGGCTGGGGTGGAGGATGGGAGGGTCACCAGAGACCGGGTTGGCTTTGGTTGGTTGTTTCATTGGGTGGGGTGGAGGATGGGAGGGTCACCAGAGACCGAGTTGGTTTTGGTTGGTTGTTTCATTAGGTGGGGTAGAGGATGGGAGGGTCACCAGAGACTGGGTTGGCTTTGGTTGGTTGTTTCATTGGGTGGGGTAGAGGATGGGGGGGTCACCAGAGACCGGGTTGGCTTTGGTCGGTTGTTTCATTGGGTGGGGTAGAGGATGGGAGGGTCACCAGAGACCGGGTTGGTTTTGGTTGGTTGTTGCATTGGGTGGGGTAGAGGATGGGAGGGTCACCAGAGACCGGGTTGGTTTTGGTTGGTTGTTTCATTGGGTGGGGTAGAGGATGGGAGGGTCACCAGAGACCGCGTTGGTTTTGGTTGGTTGTTTCATTAGGTGGGGTAGAGGAAGGGGGGGTCACCAGAGACCGGGTTGGTTTTGGTTGGGTTGTTTCTCTGGCTGGGATAGAGGATGGGAGGGTCACCAGAGACCGGGTTGGTTTTGGTTGGTTGTTTCATTGGGTGGGGTAGAGGATGGGAGGGTCACCAGAGACCGAGTTGGCTTTGGTTGGTTGTTTCATTGGGTGGGGTAGAGGATGAGTGGGGGGGGGGCACCAGAGACCGGGTTGGTTTTGGTTGGTTGTTTCATTGGGTGGGGTAGAGGATGGGGGGGTCACCAGAGACCGGGTTGGCTTTGGTTGGTTGTTTCATTGGGTGGGGTAGAGGATGGGGGGGTCACCAGAGACCGGGTTGGCTTTGGTTGGTTGTTTCATTGGGTGGGGTAGAGGATGGGAGGGTCACCAGAGACCGGGTTGGTTTTGGTTGGTTGTTTCATTGGGTGGGGTAGAGGATGGGAGGGTCACCAGAGACCAAGTTGGCTTTGGTTGGTTGTTTCATTGGGTGGGGTAGAGGATGGGGGGGTCACCAGAGACCGGGTTGGCTTTGGTTGGGTTGTTTCATTGGCTGGGGTGGAGGATGGGAGGGTCACCAGAGACCGGGTTGGCTTTGGTTGGGTTGTTTCTCTGGCTGGGATAGAGGATGGGAGGGTCACCAGAGACCGGGTTGGCTTTGGTTGGTTGTTTCATTGGGTGGGGTAGAGGATGGGAGGGTCACCAGAGACCAAGTTGGCTTTGGTTGGTTGTTTCATTGGGTGGGGTAGAGGATGGGGGGTCACCAGAGACCGGGTTGGTTTTGGTTGGTTGTTTCATTGGGTGGGGTAGAGGATGGGAGGGTCACCAGAGACTGGGTTGGCTTTGGTTGGTTGTTTCATTGGGTGGGGTAGAGGATGGGGGGGGTCACCAGAGACCGGGTTGGCTTTGGTTGGGTTGTTTCATTGGCTGGGGTGGAGGATGGGAGGGTCACCAGAGACCGGGTTGGCTTTGGTTGGTTGTTTCATTGGGTGGGGTAGAGGATGGGAGGGTCACCAGAGACCAAGTTGGCTTTGGTTGGTTGTTTCATTGGGTGGGGTAGAGGATGGGAGGGTCACCAGAGACCGGGTTGGCTTTGGTTGGGTTGTTTCTCTGGCTGGGGTGAAGGATGGGAGGGTCACCAGAGACCGGGTTGGCTTTGGTTGGGTTGTTTCTCTGGCTGTGGTGGAGGATGGGAGGGTCACCAGAGACCGGGTTGACTTTGGTTGGGTTGTTTCTCTGGCTGAGGTGGAGGATGGGGGGTCACCAGAGACCGGGTTGACTTTGGTTGGGTTTTTTCACAGGCTGGGGTGGAGGATGGGAGGGTCACCAGAGACCGGGTTGGCTTTGGTTGGGTTGTTTCTCTGGCTGGGGTGGAGGATGGGAGGGTCACCAGTGACTGGGTTGGCTTTGTTTGGGTTGTCTGGCTGGGGTGGAGGATGGGAGGGTCACCAGAGACCGGGTTGGCTTTGGTTGGTTGTTTCTCTGGCTGGGGTGGAGGATGGGAGGGTCACCAGAGACCGGGTTGGCTTTGGTTGGTTGTTTCTCTGGCTGGGGTGGAGGATGGGAGGGTCACCAGTGACTGGGTTGGCTTTGTTTGGGTTGTTTCTCTGGCTGGGGTGGAGGATGGGAGGGTCACCAGAGACCGGGTTGGCTTTGGTTGAGTTGTTCCATTGGCTGGGGTTTAGGTTGGGGGGTGGGGGGGAGGGTCACCAGAGACCGGGTTGGCTTTGTTTGGGTTGTTTCTCTGGCTGGGGTGGAGGATGAGAGGGTCACCAGTGACTGGGTTGGCTTTGTTTGGGTTGCTTCTCTGGCTGGGGTGGAGGATGGGAGGGTCACCAGAGACCGGGTTGGCTTTGGTTGAGTTGTTCCATTGGCTGGGGTTTAGGTTAGGGTGGGGGGGAGGGTCACCAGAGACCGGGTTGGCTTTGTTTGGGTTGTTTCTTTGGCTGGGGTGGAGGATGAGAGGGTCACTAGAGACCGGGTTGGCTTTGGTTGAGTTGTTCCATTGGCTGGGGTTTAGGTTGGGGGGTGGGGGGGGGAGGGTCACCAGAGACCGGGTTGGCTTTGGTTGGGTTGTTTCATTGGCTGGGGTGGCGGATGGGGGGTCACCAGAGACCGGGTTGGCTTTGGTTGGGTTGTTTCTCTGGCTGGGGTGGAGGATGGGGGGTCACCAGAGACCGGGTTGGCTTTGGTTGGGTTGTTTCTCTGGCTGGGGTAGAGGATGAGAGGGTCACCAGAGACCGGGTTGGCTTTGTTTGGGTTGTTTCTAAAGCTGGGGTGGAGGATGAGAGGGTCACCAGAGACCGGGTTGGCTTTGGTTGGGTTGTTTCATTGGCTAGGGTGGAGGATGGGGGGTCACCAGAGACCGGGTTGGCTTTGGTTGGGTTGTTTCTCTGGCTGGGGTGGAGGATGAGAGAGTCACCAGAGACCGGGTTGGCTTTGGTTGAGTTGTTCCATTGGCTGGGGTTGAGGTTGGGGGGTGGGGGGGAGGGTCACCAGAGACCGGGTTGGCTTTGGTTAGGTTGTTTCATTGGCTTGGGTGGAGGATGGGGGGTCACCAGAGACCGGGTTGGCTTTGGTTGGGTTGTTTCTCTGGCTGGGGTGGAGGATGGGGGGTCACCAGAGACCGGGTTGGCTTTGGTTGGGTTGTTTCTCTGGCTGGGGTGGAGGATGGGGGGTCACCAGAGACCGGGTTGGCTTTGGTTGGGTTGTTTCTCTGGCTGGGGTTTAGGTTGGGGGGTCGGGGGGGGGGGGAGGGTCACCAGAGACCGGGTTGGCTTTGGTTGGGTTGTTTCGCTGGCTGGGGTGGAGGATGAGAGGGTCACCAGAGACCGGGTTGGCTTTGGTTGGGTTGTTTCTCTGGCTGGGGTGGAGGATGAGAGGGTCACCAGAGACCGGGTTGGCTTTGGTTGGGTTGTTTCTCTGGCTGGGGTGGAGGATGAGAGGGTCACCAGAGACCGGGTTGGCTTTGGTTGGGTTGTTTCATTGGCTGGGGTGGAGGATGGGGGGTCACCAGAGACCGGGTTGGCTTTGGTTGGGTTGTTTCTCTGGCTGGGGTGGAGGATGGGGGGGTCACCAGAGACCGGGTTGGCTTTGGTTGGGTTGTTTCACTGGCTGGGGTGGAGGATGGGGGGGTCACCAGAGACTGGGTTGGCTTTGGTTGAGTTGTTCCATTGGCTGGGGTTTAGGTTTGGGGGGGGGGAGGGTCACCAGAGACCGGGTTGGCTTTGGTTGAGTTGTTCCATTGGCTGGGGTTTAGGTTTTGGGGGGGGGGGGGGAGGGTCACCAGAGACCGGGTTGGCTTTGGTTGAGTTGTTCCATTGGCTGGGGTTTAGGTTTTGGGGGGGGGGGGGGAGGGTCACCAGAGACCGGGTTGGCTTTGGTTGAGTTGTTCCATTGGCTGGGGTTTAGGTTTTGGGGGGGGGGGGGGAGGGTCACCAGAGACCGGGTTGGCTTTGGTTGGGTTGTTTCTCTGGCTGGGGTGGAGGATGAGAGGGTCACCAGAGACCGGGTTGGCTTTGGTTGGGTTGTTTCTCTGGCTGGGGTGGAGGATGAGAGGGTCACCAGAGACCGGGTTGGCTTTGGTTGGGTTGTTTCTCTGGCTGGGGTGGAGGATGGGAGGGTCACCAGAGACCGGGTTGGCTTTGGTTGGGTTGTTTCTCTGGCTGGGGTGGAGGATGAGAGGGTCACCAGAGACCGGGTTGGCTTTGGTTGGGTTGTTTCATTGGCTGGGGTGGAGGATGGGGGGTCACCAGAGACCGGGTTGGCTTTGGTTGGGTTGTTTCTCTGGCTGGGGTGGAGGATGGGGGGTCACCAGAGACCGGGTTGGCTTTGGTTGGGTTGTTTCACTGGCTGGGGTGGAGGATGGGGGGGTCACCAGAGACTGGGTTGGCTTTGGTTGAGTTGTTCCATTGGCTGGGGTTTAGGTTTTGGGGGGGGGGGAGGGTCACCAGAGACCGGGTTGGCTTGGGTTGGGTTGTTTCATTGGCTGGGGTGGAGGATGGGGGGTCACCAGAGACCGGGTTGGCTTTGGTTGGGTTGTTTCTCTGGCTGGGGTGGAGGATGGGGGGTCACCAGAGACCGGGTTGGCTTTGGTTGGGTTGTTTCTCTGGCTGGGGTGGAGGCTGGGAGGGTCACCAGAGACCGGGTTGGCTTTGGTTGGTTTGTTTCTCTGGCTGGGGTGGAGGATATGACTCCAAACTCAATGCTTAACTGGGGTGCGCTTTTACGTTGACCTTGATTTGTTGATGGGACCCAGGACACCTCTGCTTGAGGCTCTATCCCTTGACATCCGGCTCCCGGGAAACTTCTTAGCTCGACTATGCATTGATCGTGTGTATAAATAGTGTCAACCCGTCATTCAAATCTTCGACTGAAGACGTCCATAGCCCGAAATGACACTGCCATCGATGCCATGCCCTTCTCAGGCCTCACCCCCCTCGTCGTTGTCCCCCCACCCCCCTCCCACACCTCTCCCCTGTCACCCACACACGCTCATCACACACACGTATACACCATATGTGGGCAATGAGCCATCGAGGCTGCGTCGACGCCATTATGGCTCAGGGTAATACCAGATCTCCCCGTCGTGGGGTCACCCTCCCCTGTCCCATTCACTGCGATGGACACCCTGGGAGGCTGGATGCTGAATATTTCACAGTGTCAACATGGTAGATCGGACGTGAGTGTCATTAGTTTGTGGGTAATCCATGGGTAAGCACATTAGGCTTGGGTTTGACAGGTATGTTTGCAGACGGCCCTACAGCATTGAACCCAAGTACACGAAATGTCCGGGCGTGCGACCCCTGTGACTGGAATAATTATCTATTATATATGGCGGTAAAAGCTGAATGGTTAATTTTAAAATGAATGCCATAACTTGGTGGCCTTGAACAGAAAGTACTTGCAATGCTGTAGCCGGTGAAAGTTCTTGCATTGATTGCTTCAGGAGTCCATAATGCTTGATAGGTCGTTTGTCTAATTAACGAGCAAACTTAAGAGACATTCGTTATTCATGCTTATAGCTAATAGTTTTTTTTCTATTGGTTGTAACGATAGTGTTGTCGCTCTGTTCGCTGTAGGCTCCACTTTCCCTACCCGCCTCCGGCGGCATTACCGCTCCTCTTCTCCGCTTTCTAGTGGCTTCCCGCCCCCCTGTCCCCGCCTCCTTCCAGCTTTCAGCTCCCTCTCCGGCCTCCCGCTGCCTTCCCGCTCCCTCTCCGGCCTCCCGCTGCCTTCCCGCTCCCCTGTCCCCGCCTCCTTCCAGCTTCCCGCTCCCTCTCCGGCCTCCCGCTGCCTTCCCAGCTCCCCTCTCCCAGCCTCCTTCCAGCTTCCCGCTCCCTCTCCGGCCTCCCGTTGCCTTCCCAGCTTCCCTGTCCCACCCTGTCTGTGTCTGTGTGGTCTTTCTTCGTAAAGAGCAGGGGGTTACCCCCGGGGACATGGCTCCACACTCCCTTCCTTCTCCCATTGACGCGATATGACCAAAAGTGGTTAAAGTCCTAAGTAACCAACCAACCCTCTCCGGCCTCCCGCTGCGTTCCCAGCTCCCCTGTCCCAGCCTCCTTCCAGCTTCCCGCTCCCTCTCCGGCCTCCCGCTGCCTTCCCAGCTCCCCTGTCCCAGCCTCCTTCCAGCTTCCCGCTCCCTCACCGGCCTCCCGTTGCCTTCCCAGCTTCCCTGTCCCACCCTGTCTGTGTCTGTGTGGTCTTTCTTCGTAAAGAGTAGGGGGTTACCCCCGGGGACATGGCTCCACACTCCCTTCCTTCTCCCATTGACGCGATATGACCAAAGTGGTTAAAGTCCTAAGTAACCAACCAACCCTCTCCGGCCTCCCGCTGCGTTCCCAGCTCCCCTGTCCCAGCCTCCTTCCAGCTTCCCGCTCCCTCTCCGGCCTCCCGCTGCCTTCCCAGCTCCCCTGTCCCAGCCTCCTTTCAGCTTCCAGCTCCCTCTCCGGCCTCCCGCTGCCTTCCCGCTCCCTCTCCGGTCTCCCGCTGCTTTTCCAGCTCCCCTGCCCCAGCCTCCTTCCAGCTTCCCGCTCTCCTGTCCCCGCCTCTTTCCGGCTTCCCCTTCCTCTCCGGCCTCCCACTGCCTACCCGCTCCCCTGTCCCCGCTACTTCCAGCTTCCCGCTCGCCTGTCCCCGCTACTTCCAGCTTCCCGCTCGCCTGTCCCCGCCTCCTTCCAGCCTCCCGCTCCCCTTGTCCCCGCCTGCTTCCAGCTTCCCGCTCCCCTGTCTCCGCCTCCTTCCAGCTTCCCGCTCCCCTGTCCCGGCCTCCTTCCAGCTTCCCGCTCCCCTGTCCCCGCCTCCTTCCAGCCTCCCGCTCCCCTTGTCCCCGCCTCCTTCCAGCTTCCCGCTCCCCTGTCTCCGCCTCCTTCCAGCTTCCCGCTCCCCTGTCCCGGCCTCCTTCCAGCTTCCCGCTCCCCTGTCCCCGCCTCCTTCCAGCTTTCCGCTCCCCTGTCCCCGCCTCCTTCCAGCTTCCCGCTCCCCTTGTCCCCGCCTCCTTCCAGCCTCCCGCTCCCCTTGTCCCCGCCTCCTTCCAGCTTCCCGCTCCCCTGTCCCCGCCTCCTTCCAGCTTCCCGCTCCCCTGTCTCCGCCTCCTTCCAGCTTCCCGCTCCCCTGTCTCCGCTTCCTTCCAGCTTCCCGCTCCGCTGTCCCTGCCTCCTTCCAGCCTCCCGCTCCCCTTGTCCCCGCCTCCTTCCAGCTTCCCGCTCCCCTGTCTCCGCCTCCTTCCAGCTTCCCGCTCCCCTGTCCCGGCCTCCTTCCAGCTTCCCGCTCCCCTGTCCCCGCCTCCTTCCAGCTTCCCGCTCCCCTTGTCCCCGCCTCCTTCCAGCCTCCCGCTCCCCTTGTCCCCGCCTCCTTCCAGCTTTCCGCTCCCCTGTCCCTTCCTCCTTCCAGCCTCCCGCTCCCCTTGTCCCCGCCTCCTTCCAGCTTCCCGCTCCCCTGTCCCCGCCTCCTTCCAGCCTCCCGCTCCCCTTATCCCCGCCTCCTTCCAGCTTCCCGCTCCCCTGTCCCCTCCTCCTTCCAGCCTCCCGCTCCCCTTGTCCCCGCCTCCTTCCAGCTTCCCGCTCCCCTGTCCCCGCCTCCTTCCAGCCTCCCGCTCTCCTTGTCCCCGCCTCCTTCCAGCTTCCCACTCCCCTGTCCCCGCCTCCTTCCAGCTTCCCGCTCCCCTGTCCCCGCCTCCTTCCAGCTTCCCGCTCCCCTGTCCCCTCCTCCTTCCAGCCTCCCGCTCCCCTTGTCCCCGCCTCCTTCCAGCTTCTTGCTCCCCTGTCCCCGCCTCCTTCCAGCCTCCCGCTCCCCTGTCCCTTCCTCCTTCCAGCTTCCCGCTCCCCTGTCTCCGCCTCCTTCCAGCTTCCCGCTCCCCTGTCCCCGCCTCCTTCCAGCTTCCCGCTCCCCTTGTCCCCGCCTCCTTCCAGCCTCCCGCTCCCCTTGTCCCCGCCTCCTTCCAGCTTCCCGCTCCCCTGTCCCCTCCTCCTTCCAGCCTCCCGCTCCCCTGTCCCCTCCTCCTTCCAGCTTCCCGCTCCCCTGTCTCCGCCTCCTTCCAGCTTCCGGCTGCCCTGTCCCCGCCTCCTTCCAGCTTCCCGCTCCCCTTGTCCCCGCCTCCTTCCAGCCTCCCGCTCCCCTTGTCCCCGCCTCCTTCCAGCTTCCCGCTCCCCTGTCCCCTCCTCGTTCCAGCCTCCCGCTCCCCTTGTCCCCGCCTCCCGCTCCCCTTGTCCCCGCTCCCCTGTCCCCGCCTCCTTCCAGCCTCCCGCTCCCCTTGTCCCCGCCTCCTTCCAGCTTCCCGCTCCCCTGTCCCCGCCTCCTTCCAGCCTCCCGATCCCCTGTCCCCGCCTCCTTCCAGCTTCCCGCTCCCCCTGTCCCCGCCTCCTTCCAGTCTCCCGCTCCCCTGTCCCCGCCTCCTTCCAGCTTCCCGCTCGCCTGTCCCCGCTACTTCCAGCTTCCCGCTCGCCTGTCCCCGCCTCCTTCCAGCCTCCCGCTCCCCTTGTCCCCGCCTGCTTCCAGCTTCCCGCTCCCCTGTCCCCTCCTCCTTCCAGCCTCCCGCTCCCCTTGTCCCCGCCTCCCGCTCCCCTTGTCCCCGCTCCCCTGTCCCCGCCTCCTTCCAGCCTCCCGCTCCCCTTGTCCCCGCCTCCTTCCAGCTTCCCGCTCCCCTGTCCCCGCCTCCTTCCAGCTTCCCGCTCCCCTGTCCCCTCCTCCTTCCAGCCTCCCGCTCCCCTTGTCCCCGCCTCCTTCCAGCTTCTTGCTCCCCTGTCCCCGCCTCCTTCCAGCCTCCCGCTCCCCTGTCCCCTCCTCCTTCCAGCTTCCCGCTCCCCTGTCTCCGCCTCCTTCCAGCTTCCGGCTGCCCTGTCCCCGCCTCCTTCCAGCTTCCCGCTCCCCTTGTCCCCGCCTCCTTCCAGCCTCCCGCTCCCCTTGTCCCCGCCTCCTTCCAGCTTCCCGCTCCCCTGTCCCCTCCTCCTTCCAGCCTCCCGCTCCCCTTGTCCCCGCCTCCCGCTCCCCTTATCCCCGCTCCCCTGTCCCCGCCTCCTTCCAGCCTCCCGCTCCCCTTGTCCCCGCCTCCTTCCAGCTTCCCGCTCCCCTGTCCCCGCCTCCTTCCAGCCTCCCGCTCCCCTGTCCCCGCCTCCTTCCAGCTTCCCGCTCCCCCTGTCCCCGCCTCCTTCCAGTCTCCCGCTCCCCTGTCCCCGCCTCCTTCCAGCTTCCCGCTCCCCTGTCCCCGCCTCCTTCCAGCCTCCCGCTCCCCTTGTCCCCGCCTCCTTCCAGCTTCCCGCTCCCCTGTCCCCGCCTCCTTCCAGCCTCCCGCTCCCCTTGTCCCCGCCTCCTTCCAGTTTCCCGCTCCCCTGTCCCCGCCTCCTTCCAGCCTCCCGATCCCCTGTCCCCGCCTCCTTCCAGCTTCCCGCTCCCCTGTCCCCGCCTCCTTCCAGTCTCCCGATCCCCTGTCCCCGCCTCCTTCCAGCTTCCCGATCCCCTGTCCCCGCCTCCTTCCAGCTTCCCGCTCCCCTGTCCCCTCCTCCTTCCAGCCTCCCGCTCCCCTTGTCCCCGCCTCCTTCCAGCTTCCCGCTCCCCTGTCCCCGCCTCCTTCCAGCTTCCCGCTTCCCTGTCCCCGCCTCCTTCCAGCCTCCCGATCCCCTGTCCCCGCCTCCTTCCAGCTTCCCGCTCCCCTGTCCCCGCCTCCTTCTAGTTTCCCGCTCCCCTGTCCCCGCCTCCTTCCAGCCTCCCGCTCCCCTGTCCCCGCCTCCTTCTAGTTTCCCGACTCCCCCCCCCCCTCCGGCCTCCCGCTACCTTTCGCAGCTCCCGGTCTCCCCCCAGAAAAGTATCCGGATTTATCGTTTGAAACACGATCTTGTCAGTTTAGCAGATAATAAAATATTATGAGACTGTTTTGGTGCGTCTTGCCTGTCACCCGCGACCTCAGAGACCACTTTGGGGGCTAATATAACCGCCTTCAACATGACTGGTCCCTGTACCATGGTCGGCGGATCACACCGCCACATCATTGACATGAGCAGATTATCCAGCTTACAACCAATACCCAAGTAAAATCAGCTCTCAAAAGTCAAACAAGCTCCACTTTTATTATTTGACACCATCATGGAAAAAGAACATTGCCCTGTGTTTTTACACGCTTGGCTCATTTGCTTTATCTTTCCCAAACTGAAACGGCGATTGGCTAGATATCCCAATGGGAGAAGACGATCTTTGACATTTCTCCGTTAATCCATATTAGCAAACTGCATTTTTCGCATTAAAATCACCTAATCCAACATTTTTTTCATGTGGGATTACGCGTTTTTCGATGATAAAACTGGTGCCAGGTGTATGCTCTGGTATTAACATAGTCGCGATCGTAAAATGTGTCATAAAGGAATTAAGCAAGGTGCTGGGAGGTTCCTTTTTTTTGTTAAAGTGCCTCTACTTTTCATTCAGTTGAATATCCCACATTGACCGGATGATAAAAGTTCTGATCCGTCGCTGGATTGGCTCCCACGACGGCTGATCAGTCGCCCGGTCCTCCCCTGCACAAGGGATGCCACTGCGTATGCTCCGACTAGCCACATGAAGACTTTATACTCATCGTCTTCACAAAGATCTAAGACATTTACAAGTGATCGAAACGATGGGATGGCCATTACCTTGACGACCACGTGACCGCGTTTATCATGGGTTTATCACCCGGTGAGTGGTGCCCTCTAGCGGCCACTATGCCGATCACGTCCGACGGCGGACGGTGGCCACGGAGCGATGACGTCACTCACCCATCATCGCCGGACACTTCACGGCGAAGCCATTTTGAGTGGCGAGAGAAGCCCGGATGTGGTGGTGCAATCTAAACGACTGGGCTTGATAGCGATGTACGAGGGGCGACGGCCGAAGAGGGGAAGACACCTAGGGGCCGGGGGGTGGGGGGGCGACAGCCTGAACTCTCCGGCCTCTCGCTGGCTTGCTGCACCCTCTCCGGCCTCCAGCTGCCTTCCCAGCTCCCCTGTCACAGCTGCCTTCCCAGCTCCCCTGTCCCAGCCTCCTTCCAGTTTCCCGCTTCCCTAGCCCCGCCTCCTTTCAGCTTCCCGCTCTCCTGTCCCCGCCTCCTTCCAGCTCTGTCCTTCTCCCTGTCTGTCCGTGTCTGTCCCTCTCCCTGTCTGTCCGTGTCTCTACCACTCTCCCTGTCTGTCCATGTCTCTGTCCCTCTCCCTGTCTGTCCGTGTCTCTGTCCCTCTCTCTGTCTGTCCGTGTCTCTGTCACTCTCCCTGTCTGTCCGTGTCTCTGTCCCTCTCCCTGTCTGTCCGTGTCTCTGTCCCTCTCCCTGTCTGTCCATGTCTCTGTCCCTCTCCCTGTCTGTCCGTGTCTCTGTCCCTCTCCCTGTTTGTCCGTGTCTCTGTCTCTCTCCCTGTCTGTCCGTGTCTCTGTCCCTCTCCGTGTCTGTCCGTGTCTCTGTCCCTCTCCCTGTCTGTCTGTGTCTCTGTCCCTCTCCCTGTCTGTCCGTGTCTCTGTCCCTCTCCCTGTCTGTCCGTGTCTCTGTCTCTCTCGCTGTCTGTCCGTGTCTCTGTCACTCTCCCTGTCTGTCCGTGTCTCTGTCTCTCTCCCTGTCTGTCCGTGTCTCTGTCCCTCTCCCTGTCTGTCCGTGTCTCTGTCCCTCTTCCTGTCTGTCCGTGTCTCTGTCTCTCTCGCTGTCTGTCCGTGTCTCTGTCACTCTCCCTGTCTGTCCGTGTCTCTGTCTCTCTCCCTGTCTGTCCGTGTCTCTGTCCCTCTCCCTGTCTGTCCGTGTCTCTGTCCCTCTCCCTGTCTGTCTGTGTCTCTGTCCCTCTCCCTGTCTGTCCGTGTCTCTGTCCCTCTCCCTGTCTGTCCGTGTCTCTGTCACTCTCTCTGTCTGTCCGTGTCTCTGTCCCTCTCTCTGCCTGTCCGTGTCTCTGTCTCTCTCCCTGTCTGTCCGTGTCTCTGTCACTCTCTCTGTCTGTCCGTGTCTCTGTCCCTCTCCCTGTCTGTCCGTGTCTCTGTCACTCTCCCTGTCTGTCCGTGTCTCTGTCACTCTCCCTGTCTGTCCGTGTCTCTGTCTCTCTCCCTGTCTGTCCGTGTCTCTGTCCCTCTCCGTGTCTGTCTGTGTCTCTGTCCCTCTCCCTGTCTGTCTGTGTCTCTGTCCCTCTCCCTGTCTGTCCGTGTCTCTGTCCCTCTCCCTGTCTGTCCGTGTCTCTGTCACTCTCTCTGTCTGTCCGTGTCTCTGTCCCTCTCTCTGCCTGTCCGTGTCTCTGTCCCTCTCCCTGTCTGTCCGTGTCTCTGTCTCTCTCCCTGTCTGGCCGTGTCTCTGTCCCTCTCGCTGTCTGTCCGTGTCTCTGTCCCTCTCCCTGTCTGTCCGTGTCTCTGTCACTCTCCCTGTCTGTCCGGGTCTCTGTCACTCTCCCTGTCTGTCCGTGTCTCTGTCACTCTCCCTGTCTGTCCGTGTCTCTGTCCCTCTCCCTGTCTGTCCATGTCTCTGTCTTTCTGCCTGTCTGTCCGTGTCTCTGTCCCTCTCCCTGTCTGTCCGTGTCTCTGTCACTCTCTCTGTCTGTCCGTGTCTCTGTCCCTCTCGCTGTCTGTCCGTGTCTCTGTCCCTCTCTCTGTCTGTCCGTGTCTCTGTCACTCTCTCTGTCTGTGCGTGTCTCTGTCCCTCTCCCTGTCTGTCCGTGTCTCTGTCACTCTCTCTGTCTGTCCGTGTCTCTGTCCCTCTCGCTGTCTGTCCGTGTCTCTGTCACTCTCCCTGTCTGTCCGTGTCTCTGTCACTCTCCCTGTCTGTCCGTGTCTCTGTCACTCTCCCTGTCTGTCCGTGTCTCTGTCCCTCTCCCTGTCTGTCCGTGTCTCTGTCCCTCTCGCTGTCTGTCCGTGTCTCTGTCCCTCTCCCTGTCTGTCCGTGTCTCTGTCACTCTCTCTGTCTGTCCGTGTCTCTGTCCCTCTCTCTGTCTGTCCGTGTCTCTGTCACTATCTTTGTCTGTCCGTGTCTCTGTCCCTCTCCCTGTCTGTCCGTGTCTCTGTCACTCTCTCTGTCTGTCCGTGTCTCTGTCCCTCTCTCTGCCTGTCCGTGTCCCTGTCACTATCTTTGTTTGTCCGTGTCTCTGTCCCTCTCCCTGTCTGTCCGTGTCTCTGTCACTCTCTCTGTCTGTCCGTGTCTCTGTCCGTCTCGCTATCTGTCCGTGTCTCTGTTCCTCTCCCTGTCTGTCCGTGTCTCTGTCCCTCTCCCTGTCTGTCCGTGTCTCTGTCACTCTCCCTGTCTGTCCCTCTCCCTGTCTGTCCGTGTCTCTGTCCCTCTCTCTGTCTGTCCGTGTCTCTGTCCCTCTCTCTGCCTGTCCGTGTCTCTGTCACTATCTTTGTCTGTCCGTGTCTCTGTCCCTCTCCCTGTCTGTCCGTGTCTCTGTCACTCTCTCTGTCTGTCCGTGTCTCTGTCCCTCTCGCTGTCTGTCCGTGTCTCTGTCCCTCTCTCTGTCTGTCCGTGTCGCTGTCCCTCTCCCTGTCTGTCCGTGTCTCTGTCTCTCTCCCTGTCTGTCCGTGTATCTGTCCCTCTCGCTGTCTGTCCGTGTCTCTGTCCCTCTCCGTGTCTGTCCGTGTCTCTGTCCCTCTCCCTGTCTGTGCGTGTCTCTGTCACTCTCCCTGTCTGTCCGTGTCTCTGTCACTCTCCCTGTCTGTCCGTGTCTCTGTCCCTCTCCCTGTCTGTCCGTGTCTCTGTCCCTCTCACTGTCTGTCCGTGTCTCTGTCCCTCTCCCTGTCTGTCCGTGTCTCTGTCACTCTCTCTGTCTGTCCGTGTCTCTGTCCCTCTCCCTGTCTGTCCGTGTATCTGTCCCTCTCCCTGTCTGTCCGTGTCTCTGTCCCTCTCTCTGTCTGTGCGTGTCTCTGTCACTATCTTTGTCTGTCCGTGTCTCTGTCCCTCTCCCTGTCTGTCCGTGTCTCTGTCACTCTCCCTGTCTGTCCGTGTCTCTGTCACTCTCTCTGTCTGTCCGTGTCTCTGTCCCTCTCCCTGTCTGTCCGTGTCTCTCTCCCTCTCTCTATCTGTCCGTGTCTCTGTCCCTCTCTCTGCCTGTCCGTGTCTCTGTCACTATCTTTGTCCGTGTCTCTGTCCCTCTCCCTGTCTGTCCGTGTCTCTGTCACTCTCCCTGTCTGCCCGTGTCTCTGTCACTCTCTCTGTCTGTCCCTGTCTCTGTCACTCTCTCTGTCTGTCCGTGTCTCTGTCACTCTCCCTGTCTGTCCGTGTCTCTGTCCCTCTCGCTGTCTGTCCGTGTCTCTGTCCCTCTCCCTGTCTGTCCGTGTCTCTGTCCCTCTCCCTGTCTGTCCGTGTCTCTGTCACTCTCCCTGTCTGTCCGTGTCTCTGTCACTCTCTCTGTCTGTCCGTGTCTCTGTCTCTCTCTCTGCCTGTCCGTGTCTCTGTCACTATCTTTGTCTGTCCGTGTCTCTGTCCCTCTCCCTGTCTGTCCGTGTCTCTGTCACTCTCTCTGTCTGTCCGTGTCTCTGTCCCTCTCTCTGCCTGTCCGTGTCTCTGTCACTATCTTTGTCTGTCCGTGTCTCTGTCCCTCTCCCTGTCTGTCCGTGTCTCTGTCACTCTCTCTGTCTGTCCGTGTCTCTGTCCCTTTCCCTGTCTGTCCGTGTCTCTGTCACTATCTTTGTCTGTCCGTGTCTCTGTCCCTCTCCCTGTCTGTCCGTGTCTCTGTCCCTCTCTCTGCCTGTCCGTGTCTCTGTCACTATCTTTGTCCGTGTCTCTGTCCCTCTCCCTGTCTGTCCGTGTCTCTGTCACTATCTTTGTCTGTCCGTGTCTCTGTCCCTCTCCCTGTCTGTCCGTGTCTCTGTCACTCTCTCTGTCTGTCCGTGTCTCTGTCCCTCTCTCTGCCTGTCCGTGTCTCTGTCACTATCTTTGTCTGTCCGTGTCTCTGTCCCTCTCCCTGTCTGTCCGTGTCTCTGTCACTCTCTCTGTCTGTCCGTGTCTCTGTCCCTCTCTCTGTCTCTCCGTGTCTCTGTCCCTCTCTCTGTCTGTCCGTGTCTCTGTCCCTCTCCCTGTCTGTCCGTGTCTCTGTCCCTCTCCCTGTCTGGCCGTGTCTCTGTCACTCTCTCTGTCTGTGAGAGTATGGAGTGCCGTATATAGTGCTAATTGTACTCCCCTGGATGATTATCGGTAAGGAATGACCGATCAATAAGCACCCACATACCGCGACTTGTGACGTCTGTCAGGTTGTCGGCCACACACAACCGTCTGTAACATATTGGCTCTTTCAAATTGAAATGAAATATTTAAGTATGCGCGACCGTTCAGTAATCACGACAGCTGATGCTTCTACATCTCTACAACATCATGTACTGGATGCAAGAAAATGGCAAACGCGACACTGGGGTTGGCGAGAGATTTTACTCAGCGATTCTTGTACAACATCAAGCTAAAGTTTCGTGAAATGGGGCTGTACAGTTTTAGGGGGTTCTATTTCCGGCTTAGATCCTTTGGGGACAAAGAAACAACAAAACACGTGCACTTAGAACGAGTGCGCATCACGCTGGTGCCTTGCTGCAGCTGCGTGACGCACACTCATTGTAGTAAACGTTTGAGTTTTGGGAACCGGCCTGCTGCGCGGTTTATGCGTGAGAAATCAAGTGGGTGTGAATTTTTTTTTTTTTGCCTTGATCCAGGCATTATATTTAAATATAATTAAAGATAAGACATTTATCTCCCCATAATGCATGTGGTCCATTCGATGAGATTTGAAAGCATTGTATTTTCAGGCAAATCATCGATGTTTACATTTCTGCGACAAGCGGAGCACCAGTGTCCTCGCCTGCTCATTCCATATAAGGGGCCCCATATAAGAAGGGTTTTACTTAACCATAGATACCGCGCGCAGACATGAGAGTCATGATGATTGTTACGTCATACGACATGGAAAACCCCGCGCAGCACATTAGGTCGCCTGACACTGACAGACATTCGTGGGACAACCGCATTCTGGTTTTTCAACTGTCTAACCGCTCATATATTACATAACCCTACTCTCACTGATGGCTATAATTCTGAAATGCGCATTAAACTCATTGGTTAGCTGTGACATCGCGAACCGGGTGTCAGAACAAGTGGCGATTTCAACGACGATTAACATGAACCCGACAACTTGGTGTCAGGAGTGGGATGCTCCACGATGAGCAGAAACTCGACAATACACTAATCTAACGTGTATGTATAGGTGATTATAGCGAGCGTAGCGAGCTCTTTAGATAACACACACGTAAAAAACTGACAAAATCTGTATCTCAATCCCATACTGTAAAGCGCGAAAAAAAATCAACGGGAAGTCGATCCCCAGTGGTGTGACATGCGCATGCGTTTAAATGCATTCTGGGAAATTTCATGTTTGTTTTTTTTGTCAAAAACTTATATGCAGCTCAAACCCCCACATTAACAAACGAATGTACATAATTGGTAGATAATTTAAATACAAAAACATAATTCCAACTGATGAAACGCTGATCATAGCGACAACATGCATGTTTCCTCCTCTCTCCTGACAGAGGGCGCTCAACACGCGCGCGCGATGCATTCGCTTGGTGGCAGCACAAGTCGAACGCGCAGACGACAGTTTCAGATTTGTCAGCAGTTTACCAGGCTTCGTTGATGTTACAACATTTTCAAGTCTAGCCTTTGTCAATTTAAATCAAGGTTGGTGATACATTAAAGTGCTAAGGTAACTTATTTGTGTAATATTTAGATCTAGCCTAGGAGTTAGATCTATTTGACAGTTCATCAGGCGCCAGTGTAGGATCCATAGAACAGTTTTGACCCTGACCAGGGGACCATTTGACTCTTTTAGCTAATGTTTACTGAGCCGTTCAGTAACATAGACTTCTAATTGACTAATATAGATCTAGCTGGAAGTTAAGTTAATGTAAGTTCCCTAGATCTAGTTTAAGTTGGATCTAAGCTTTAAACAATTTGAGGCAAAAATTGCTTCGTTAACGCGTTACATGTTCTAGATCTAAGCTTAGGCCTAGATCCAGATCTAGATCCGTTAGGTCTACAATCTAGTTCAGCTTTTGTCAATATAGATCAAGGTTGGTGATCCAAAAGGTGCTAGATCTAACGTCACATTTAGGCTATAATCATATGACTTTCACCACTTATTTGTGTCACATTAAATTAACTGGGTTATTTGACAGTTCATCAGGCATCCGTGCAGGATCCGTCAAGAAATTTGTACTGGTTCCTGGACACGCTAAGGGAACCATTTGATTGGGACAACCGTCTTTTAGCCTTTCATTAAAATAGACTTCTAATGCAGATCTAGCTGGAAATTAATGTAAGACTTACTAAGCTTAAAGTTACATGTGGAGCTGGCCGTTGCAACGGCTGTACCAAAATAAACATAAACAGGAAATGTTACCTTTGACCACAAGCAGTGTCAACGGCCACCGCCAAAGAAAAAGTGGCGCTCCGGACGCTTCTATTGTCTCATATAATTTAGCGCTTGGGCCCCCTGTCGGTGGCACCGGTAAACGACTTGCTTGCACACGTTTATGACGTTTCAAATCAGCACAAGTTTTCATTTTTGTGGCGGACAATTCATGAATTTGAAATTTTTTCCTCATTGGCAGATAATTGGTGAGCGATATGGTAGGTGTTTATTGTCTGTTATGAACCTTAAGGCCTAAGGTTTGTGTTCTTATACGCAAATTTGGCATTCAAAAACAGCGAAACAATTCCACATGCAACTTTAAGTTGGATCAAAGCTTTAAAAAAAATTGAGGCAAAAATTGCTGTTGTTTGGCGGATTTTTAACAAATTTTTTAATTAAGCTTAGTTTACATCTAGAGATAAGTTAGATCTATTAAGATCTTCGAACATCTATCCATTGGCATTCTTTAATATAAGCTTACTTTAAAAAGTAACCTTACTCTAATTATCGAATCAAAGCAACATCTGTGTTCATTCAAACGGGTTGTTTGAAAGTTCATTATGCGTCCGTGTAGGATCCGTCAAATAACTAACTTCTAATATAGATTAGCTAGAAGGTAATATACAAAGCTGGATCCAAGCTTTAAACAATTTGGCGCAAAAATTGCTTTTTTTTTGGTTTATAACAAACCCTTCAGTTAAGATTAGCCTACATCTAGAGATAAGTTATCAAGATCTTCGAAAATCTATCCATTAGCATTCTTCATTATATTTAAAAAGTAGTAAGTTCTTACAGTAGTCCAATTATCAAATCAAAACAAGTTGTGCTCCCTTTCTTTAGCACATCTACTTCAAAACTAAAAGCTTCTATCACAGCTGCGTGTCATTTGGGATCTCTGTCTATCGTAGACTACTTCTTGCTGGTTTTGCTGCGTTGAATGAGGGCGGACCACCCTTACTTAAAAAAATATTCACAGTACTTTGCTTCACACTGGGTAACCGTAACACAACCCAGTCAACCAGTCGTCCAGTTTCAAATTCTAGAGATCTTGAGCATAATTACTCACGCTCATTACATGAGCTGAGTCGTGAAATCAAAGTCCAAATCAGGGAGCAGGAAGGCAGGAACATAACTATTGCCGGCCACATCTATCTGACCATGGCACTCCAACTACACCATGCAATGATCCCTCCCCATAAAACACTGCACTTTTAAACTTTGAGAACAAACATTTTCGGTCAGTCAATGTACCAGGGGATGGAAATTGATTTCATTGCCTTAGCCTATGTTTAGATGGCAATTTCTCTCGAACAAAACTTTACAGATCACAAATAAAGCAACCTAGGGTAATAGGAACCTAAATCATGACAGATTCGGTCAGGGGCAGGTCACTTGACTACAAATCAAATGTACTACTAGACTACTAAATTTACTTTTTCAGTACCAAAACTTTGATATTAAATATACAAAATAGCATAATATGTAAAACTTCACCTTTAAAAAGAACAAGTCATAACTAAGGTTATGAGAAACAGTTTAGCCCAGTTATCATCAGTGGGGGTCCAAAAAATTGCTTCACAACAAAGTCAAAGTCTACGCTCGCCTTCTAGGTTTTACCTACAACATATTAATCTAATGAATCACAGGGCATGGTGTTTAAAACTTTCAATGAGCTATTATAACACAAATAATGAAATAGCAAATCGGGGGATGGGTGTTGTGAGTTTATAAGCAGGCGCTTTCAAATCGGGGGATGGGTGTTGTGAGTTTATAAGCACCGCCAGTTGCTGTTCGCCGAAGCCCGGTTAGCTCAGTGGGTAGCGTATTGTTGATAGGGTTGTTCCTGTCCATTTACGGTTGCAACGACTTCTCTTGAGACATGATCCTTCCCACCATGATCTTCAGGTCTTGGGAGAAACATCATCGATCTCAATCTGATTCTACGCTCAGTCGGACGAAGCGTTCAAGTTTGTGTTGTGACATCATCTATAAGTGAGTAAACTAAGTCTTGTGTTGGTTAACGGGAAAATACGGACTAGAGACTATCACTTAATTTCCAGGGGATTGGTTGAAACAAGCTAATGTAAGTCAAAACATTGTTATGACGTCATTCTATTGTTACAAGTGCGGATCAACACTTTTATGAGTCGACTTTGTTCCACCCGAGGCTGGGCGTCAAATGTTGCTCACTTATTATATGAGTTTTAGACAAGTACAGCTTCTTCACCGTCACCAAGGTGTATCCACGGCAAATAGGAAATGAAATAAATTGGTGTTTTAGGCCGCTTTTGTGCACACGACGATGAGGGATGAATGGAGTAAATATGCTCCTATTCATCATCTGCGGTCTAATAAACACCCCCCCCCTCGCGGCAAATAGAACATGGGCTCGAAATCCGGCCATTTAAGCAACATTACACACCAAATCATTTAATTTTAAACCACGAACAATGTTATATTCAATGATCACGCAGTCAGAGAGAGAGTTGGTCCATATGTTATCTGTCTTTGACTATGGTCGTTCTTTGTCTCCTTTCCGCGCAGGGGAATCCCACACCGAACCGGGGATGGGTGGAGATGGGGTGGCAGTGAAAAGTGTACCATAGTGTATCCAGCGCGTATCGAGGGTATAGCCTGTGTACAATCATGGTCCATTCGGTGTACATCATATGTATCCATTGCATATAGCCAGGGTGTATCCAGCATGTATCCAGGTGTATCCGGCATGTATCCATAATATATCCAGGATGTATGGTATGGTGCTATACGAATAACCTTGTTGCGGTTTTTTAACAAGTTTGTGTATCCTCCGTGTATCGAACCCACATGACATATTCTCCAATGAATCCGCATAATCGACTCACGTGACATAAGAAAAGAAATGCAGACAAGCTCAATCATTGGTCACATCCTCACTGATTCGGGGTTGTATTTGGCTTCTATTCGGGGATGTTTAAATAGTAGCTGCACTCAGTAGTGTCATTCGATCATCCGCAATAACGAGTCAATGTCGTCTCAAGGTGATATATGTATTGAAGAAATGTGAGAGCTCGGGAAATGTATTATATTTGTAGTAAACGTTAGGCGTGAGTAATACGTGAGCTATGCTGAACCAATGTTTCGCCCTTACATGGAACAACAACCTGAAAAATGAACTCGTATGGGGGACTTGATATCACTATTAGGACTCAGACATGTGAACAGATAGGAAGTCTAAAATAGATCGAAACACACTCCGACACTAAGTCCCACCCACGCTTCCATTTTCCTCAATCGTAATCATGAAATTGACAATCGTATTTGATGATATGTACAAGTGAGCAGTACTCATCTCTGAAACTAACAACAAAGTAACATGATGCTTTGTTCATCCGACTTGTTCGTCCGACATAACGCACATGGAAGACCTTTTCTCATCACATGATTGGATAAAAGTAAGTGACGTCAGTGAATGATTGACGCCTGGGTCGGTCCATTCCTAATAGGTGACATGTTTTAAGGAAGAGAAATTTGTTGATTTCGTTGTTCAGAATCCACTCGGCTAACGCCTTGTGCATTCTGAATAACGAATGAAAACTTTCTCCTGCTTTCTCCTCACCATAATAGATGTTTACAGGACTAGTGCAGGCTATCGGTTCGGTGTGAGTTGTTCTCGCGGTGTGAGCAGGGCCGCGGTACACATGAGTCATGTGTCATGGGCAACTATCAGAGATGCCGGGTTTTTAGACTTATTAAACGATGAATTAGAAACGATACTAATATCTAAATTCAAAGGTAGTATCCTAAGATCCAAAGCTAGGTGGTATGAAAAAGGTGAGAAATCTAGTCATTATTTGCATAGTCTAGAAAAGTGAAACTATGTATGTAATTTGATTAGTAAACTTGTGATCGATGACATAGATATCGGGGAACCAGCCGCAATCCTTAAAAAAAATCAGGCATTATTATTGTAACCTGTACGCGAATTGTGACCAGACTAAGGCAGAAGGATACACTTAGACTTTTTTACAGCCGGCAAACGTCAGGCGCTTTAATGAGTAACAGAGAGATCTTTGTGAAGGTAACATTACGTTACATGAAATTAAATTGGTCGTTAAGGAGATAAAAATAATCAGTCGCCGGAAATTGATGGCTTTTCCATAGATTTTTTTTTTTCTGGAATGCATTGGCACCTATTTGTATCGCAGCCTTCAAACGGCATATACATCTGAGTCGCTATCAGTAACCGAAAGGTTGGGGTTAATCACATGTTTACCGAAGGGTGATAGGCCTAGGGAATACATAAAAACTGACGTCATATATATCCTTATTAAATGCAGATATGGAGTGGGGTATTAGCTAATAGGATGAAACAAGTATTACCAGACATTATTAGTAACAATCAAAAAGGTTTTCTAAAGGAAAGATTCATTGCCGAAAGTACGAGGCTGGTATATGACATAATGCATTATGTGCAGGATAGAAAGAAGGCCGGTATGCTACTTTTAATAAACTTCGAGAAAGCGTTTGACACTGGAAATATATAACCAGGAATACAAAATAAAACAAACGTGTGCAATTTCATTCATAATAAATTAGTCATGTGTCTGAAAAAGAATAATGTTAATGAAGTGAAATGGCAAAGTGAGCTGGATTGCACGTGATCCTGTTCAATGGCACCGTCACTATGAATTGTCGTATGACGCCACGGTAAATGAAAAGCTTAGGAGTTTTCAGTTTGAGATACTGCAAAGGGTGATCGCGACTAGTGTCTATTTGAAAAAACTGTAAGGTGAAAGATACGGATGTTTGTACGTTTTGTAATTAGGCCACAAAATCCATCACACATCTCTTCTGGGAATGTCCGTATGATAAGGGTGTATGGATAGCGTAGAACCATATATTAATGTGAAGACAACACCTTTATTGTCTATAACTAGTATAACTTTTGGGTTTTCTGACACGCGGTGCAGTAGATTACTTAATCCCTTAATACTTATTGTAAAACGACACATTTACATATGTAAATGGAAGGGGAAGACACCAAACCTCCAAGTATGTCTCCGGGTTATAAAGTCCAACTATCTCACAGAGCGATCTATCGGGTACAGTAAGGGAAGCTTGTGTAAATTTGACAGAAAGTGGGGCCGACTCAGACCAATATTGGAATGATCAGTTTTACAGTGTATTGTATGGGCCTTGAAATATTTTTACTCGATACCTGCTGCGGATGAAATGAAATTTAAAAGAAAGAAAAAAAAAAGTTTTGTGTCACCACAATTCGGACATGGCTGCAGTTGAATCAAAATAGATATAACGCATGGAGAATCCAGCAAGTCATAATATAGACAGGAAGTTAATATATATAGCTGGGAAGTCTCACTCGACCATAACGTGCCATTGCAATCGCCGCATACAGTTTACCTTTTTAGTTCAAGTCACTTACAATGCCATTAATTAAACCGTTTCAGTTGTTTATTTATCAAATTAAGAACATTTTTGTGTAAATAGATTATAACTGTTAAGCGCGTCACGTGATACTTGACACAGGGCACAACATAAATTGCAATGACACCACGTTCGATGTTGAAATGATCTTCCTGTTTTCTATGTTTTCTTCTCGCCGCACGTAGCCCTGTCTATGTCTGCATCCGCATTGGACTTCTGGACTACTGGACATTCGTTTGTTGGATGGTTGAGGGAACGCATAGTTCTTCATTGTTGGCACGAATCATTGTCAAATACCAGCATGGCTGACTTACAACATTAATCCACTTCCTGGTCCGCATCATAGGAGAAGGGCGAAACTATGCGGTACATTCCTTTCCATGGACCATACTATGCGGTACATTCCTGTCCATGGACCATACTATGCGGTACATTCCTTTCAATGGACCGTACTATCCGGTTCATTCCTTTCAATGGACCGTACTATGTGGTACATTCCTGTCCATGGACCATACTTTGCGGTACATTCCTATCCATGGACCATACTGTGAGGTACATTCCTGTCCATGGACCATACTATGCGGTACATTCCTGTCCATGGACCATACTATGCGGTACATTCCTGTCCATGGACCATACTATGCGGTGCATTCCTTTCCATGGACCATACTATGCGGTACATTCCTTTCAGATGTATCAGTCGTAGTTCATTAAACAATCTAAATCTCCATCCACGAAGCTCTACCCACTACATCCCTCTCTCCCACCATCCATCAAAACGGTCTTTCACCCACCGTTCCCACACCCACCTCGCATCGCCTCCGCACATCTCCACTCCGTTACTGTTCCCCGTCCGCCAGCAGCCCGTCGCTACTGGTGACGTTATGACCGCCGTTCTTGTCGCCGCTTGCCAGGCGGCAGAAGTAGAAGGAGCTGTTTGGCTCTGCTTCCCCCTCGTGGTCCTCGTCGGCGTTGGAGAAGCCCGGCGCACATAGATAGCCGTCGAGACAGGGACACTCGCAGAAGAGGTCTGCCGGGTGGCAGCCGTGGGCGCTGGTGGGGTCGCAGGGCTCTCCGCCCCCCGGCCGCGGCTTGCACAGCGACACCCCGAAGGTGACGCCACAGCACTGCGTGGCCAGGCAGTCGGCCTCAGACTCACAAGAGTACTGTCGAGAGAGATAGAGAGGGGGAGGGGGGCGTTAGTACGTGTACAAAATGGTAGAGAGAGAGGCGGAGGAGGGGGGGGGGTGTTAGTACGTGTAATAAAATTAGTGGGGTCGAAGGATGATGCAGTACCATGTGTCACATATAATGGTCGCCACAACACCAGGGCACTAAGTAGTGGCCAGTAACAATGGTCATAATGGTAACGTTTACTAAAATGAAGAGATTTCAGGATCATCGTGTTGTAATGCTAATTGGAGAGCGATGCGTTCCAGTAATATCGATGTGTGTTAGTGATGGCGATGTGTGTTAGTGATGGCGATGTGTGTTAGTGATGGCGATGTGTGTTAGTGATGGCGATGTGTGTTAGTGATGGCGATGTGTGTTAGTGACGGCGATGTGTGTTAGTGATGGCGATGTGTGTTAGTGATGGCGATGTGTGTTAGTGATGGCGATGTGTGTTAGTGATGGCGATGTGTGTTAGTGATGGCGATGTGTGTTAGTGATGGCGATGTGTGTTAGTGATGGCGATGTGTGTTAGTGATGGCGATGTGTGTTAGTGATGGCGATGTGTGTTAGTGATGGCGATGTGTGTTAGTGATGGCGATGTGTGTTAGTGATGGCGATGTGTGTCAGTGATGGCGATGTGTGTTAGTGACGGCGATGTGTGTTAGTGACGGCGATGTGTGTTAGTGATGGCGATGTGTGTTAGTGATGGCGATGTGTGTTAGTGATGGCGATGTGTGTTAGTGATGGCGATGTGTGTTAGTGATGGCGATGTGTGTTAGTGATGGCGATGTGTGTTAGTGATGGCGATGTGTGTTAGTGATGGCGATGTGTGTTAGTGATGGCGATGTGTGTTAGTGATGGCGATGTGTGTTAGTGATGGCGATGTGTGTTAGTGATGGCGATGTGTGTTAGTGATGGCGATGTGTGTTAGTGACGGCGATGTGTGTTAGTGACGGCGATGTGTGTTAGTGATGGCGATGTGTGTTAGTGATGGCGATGTGTGTTAGTGATGGCGATGTGTGTTAGTGATGGCGATGTGTGTTAGTGATGGCGATGTGTGTTAGTGATGGCGATGTGTGTTAGTGATGGCGATGTGTGTTAGTGATGGCGATGTGTGTTAGTGATGGCGATGTGTGTTAGTGATGGCGATGTGTGTTAGTGATGGCGATGTGTGTTAGTAATGGCGATGTGTGTTAGTGACGGCGATGTGTGTTAGTGACGGCGATGTGTGTTAGTGATGGCGATGTGTGTTAGTGATGGCGATGTGTGTTAGTGATGGCGATGTGTGTTAGTGACTGCGATGTGTGTTAGTGATGGCGATGTGTGTTAGTGATGGCGATGTGTGTTAGTGATAGCGATGTGTGTTAGTGATGGCGATGTGTGTTAGTGATGGCGATGTGTGTTAGTGATGGCGATGTGTGTTAGTGACGGCGATGTGTGTTAGTGATGGCGATGTGTGTTAGTGATGGCGATGTGTGTTAGTGATGGCGATGTGTGTTAGTGATGGCGATGTGTGTTAGTGACGGCGATGTGTGTTAGTGATGGCGATGTGTGTTAGTGATGGCGATGTGTGTTAGTGATGGCGATGTGTGTTAGTGATGGCGATGTGTGTTAGTGACGGCGATGTGTGTTAGTGATGGCGATGTGTGTTAGTGATGGCGATGTGTGTTAGTGATGGCGATGTGTGTTAGTGATGGCGATGTGTGTTAGTGATGGCGATGTGTGTTAGTGATGGCGATGTGTGTTAGTGATGGCGATGTGTGTTAGTGATGGCGATGTGTGTTAGTGATGGCGATGTGTGTTAGTGATGGCGATGTGTGTTAGTGATGGCGATGTGTGTTATTGATGGCGATGTGTGTTATTGATGGCGATGTGTGTTAGTGATGGCGATGTGTGTTAGTGATGGCGATGTGTGTTAGTGACGGCGATGTGTGTTAGTGATGGCGATGTGTGTTAGTGATGGCGATGTGTGTTAGTGATGGCGATGTGTGTTAGTGACGGCGATGTGTGTTAGTGATGGCGATGTGTGTTAGTGATGGCGATGTGTGTTAGTGATGGCGATGTGTGTTAGTGATGGCGATGTGTGTTAGTGACGGCGATGTGTGTTAGTGATGGCGATGTGTGTTAGTGATGGCGATGTGTGTTAGTGATGGCGATGTGTGTTAGTGATGGCGATGTGTGTTAGTGATGGCGATGTGTGTTAGTGACGGCGATGTGTGTTAGTGACGGCGATGTGTGTTAGTGATGGCGATGTGTGTTAGTGATGGCGATGTGTGTTAGTGATGGCGATGTGTGTTAGTGACGGCGATGTGTGTTAGTGATGGCGATGTGTGTTAGTGATGGCGATGTGTGTTAGTGATAGCGATGTGTGTTAGTGATGGCGATGTGTGTTAGTGATGGCGATGTGTGTTAGTGATGGCGATGTGTGTTGGTGATGGCGATGTGTGTTAGTGATGGCGATGTGTGTTAGTGATGGCGATGTGTTCTAGCGATGGCGATGTGTGTTAGTGATGGCGATGTGTGTTAGTGATGGCGATGTGTGTTAGTGATGGCGATGTGTGTTAGTGATGGCGATGTGTGTTAGCGATGGCGATGTGTTCTAGTGATGGCGATGTGTTCTAGTGATGGCGATGTGTTCTAGCGATGGCGATGTGTGTTAGTGATGGCGATGTGTGTTAGTGATGGCGATGTGTGTTAGTGATGGCGATGTGTTCTAGTGATGGCGATGTGTTCTAGCAATGGCGATGTGTGTTAGTGATAGCGATGTGTGTTAGTGATGGCGATGTGTGTTAGTGATGGCGATGTGTTCTAGTGATGGCGATGTGTGTTAGTGATGGCGATGTGTTCTAGTGATGGCGATGTGTTCTAGCGATGGCGATGTGTGTTAGTGATGGCGATGTGTGTTAGTGATGGCGATGTGTTCTAGTGATGGCGATGTGTTCTAGCGATGGCGATGTGTGTTAGTGATGGCGATGTGTGTTAGTGATGGCGATGTGTTAGTGATGGCGATGTGTTCTAGTGATGGCGATGTGTTCTAGCAATGGCGATGTGTGTTAGTGATAGCGATCTGTTTTAGTGATGGCGATGTGTGTTAGTGATGGCGATGTGTTCTAGTGATGGCGATGTGTGTTAGTGATGGCGATGTGTTCTAGCGATGGCGATGTGTGTTAGTGATGGCGATGTGTGTTAGTGATGGCGATGTGTGTTAGTGATGGCGATGTGTTCTAGCGATGGCGATGTGTGTTAGTGATGGCGATGTGTGTTAGCGATGGCGATGTGGTTTAGTGATGGCGATGTGTTCTAGTGATAGCGATCTGTCTTGGTGATGGCGATGTGTGTTAGTGATGGCGATGTGTGTTAGTGATGGCGATGTGTTTAGAGATAGTAAAGTGTTCTAATGATCACGGTGTTTCCAGTGTTGACGATGTGTTCCAGTGATGGTGATGTTGTCTAATGATGACAATGTGTTTTATTGATCCGGATGTTTTCTAGTGATATCGATTTGTTCTAGTGATGGCGATGTGTTCTAGTGATGGCGATGTGTTCTAGTGATATCGATTTGTTCTAGTGATGGCGATGTGTTCTAGTGATGGCGATGTGTTCTAGTGATATCGATTTGTTCTAGCGATGGCGATGTGTGTTAGTGATGGCGATGTGTGTTAGCGATGGCGATGTGTGTTAGTGATGGCGATGTGTGTTAGTGATGGCGATGTGTGTTAGTGATGGCGATGTGTGTTAGTGATGGCGATGTGTGTTAGTGATGGCGATGTGTTCTAGTGATATCGATTTGTTCTAGTGATGGCGATGTGTTCTAGAGATATCGATGTGTTCTAGTGATGGCGATGTGTGTTAGTGATGGCGATGTGTGTTAGCGATGGCGATGTGGTTTAGTGATGGCGATGTGTTCTAGTGATAGCGATCTGTCTTGGTGATGGCGATGTGTCACAGTGAAAGCGATGTGTTTTAGTAATGGCGATGTGTTTAGAGATAGTAAAGTGTTCTAATGATCACGGTGTTTCCAGTGTTGACGATGTGTTCCAGTGATGGTGATGTTGTCTAATGATGACAATGTGTTTTATTGATCACGATGTGTTCTAGCGATGGCGATGTGTGTTAGTGATGGCGATGTGTGTTAGCGATGGCGATGTGCTCTAGTGTTGGCGATGTGTTCTAGCGATGGCGATGTGTGTTAGTGATGGCGATGTGTGTTAGCGATGGCGATGTGGTTTAGTGATGGCGATGTGTGTTAGTGATATCGATGTGTTCTAGTGATATCGATTTGTTCTAGTGATGGCGATGCGTTCTAGTGATGGCGATGTGTTCTAGTGATAGCGATTTGTTCTAGTGATGGCGATGTGTTCTAGTGATGGCGATGTGTTCTAGTGATGGCGATGTGTTCTAGTGATATCGATTTGTTCTAGTGATGGCGATGTGTTCTAGTGATGGCGATGTGTTCTAGTGATGGCGATGTGTTCTAGTGATAGCGATTTGTTCTAGTGATGGCGATGTGTTCTAGTGATGGCGATGTGTTCTAGTGATGGCGATGTGTTCTAGTGATATCGATTTGTTCTAGGGATGGCGATGTGTTCTAGGGATGGCGATGTGTTCTAATAATGTTGATGTGATTGCCAGTGAAGTTGATCTATTGATAGTGATACTGAGCTACTCACTACTATTCGACTTCACAGCACACATACACGCACACACACATATATATACTGACCTCAGCGGCGATCCCGCCTCCAGGAAGAAAGCCGGCTGTGGCTGACCCCGCCAGCACCGCCAGCACCACCTGCACCACCGTTAGCGCCACCGCTCCTGGCGCCACCGATGGGCGGCTCCCAGACCAGCGGGCCATCATCTCAGCCAGGCCTGTCGCCCGTAAAACCACTGTGACACCGCCCAGACAGCCGACGTACGCTCCAGGTGGAGGCCCCCTCGCTGCTTAGGCAACCAGCTGAGCAACCCTATCGCCCCCTGGTGAGCTGGTGACTCCCTGCCGGCTCGCCGCTGCTCTCTTCTCGCGGATGATAGTGGCGAATGATGCGAGAGGCGTACGCAGAAGAAGATACCGGCAGACTAACAGACAGCGGCACGGCGATGTATGGGTAGACTTGATATTATTTTGCTATCGGTATAGAACCGACGGACTTGACTGCGCCCATCCTTTCTTCCCCGCCCCCGCCCCCACCCACATACGCACACAACGCCCCCACCCAACTCCCCCCCGCCCCTGCCGTCTATAGGCGGACTTCAGACCCTCTACTCTAACACGTGACACTGTTATCATACCTGGATACGTAGTCATGATCTCGCTATGTCCTTTGGCCAAGAGGGGTGAGCAATGGTACCGTCTGCCTACAAATGAGCCGTGCATACGGGTGCCACTTTACTTCAAAGGACTCAAAAATCATGGAGGCGAGGGGAAAATATGCCTTGTGTTCTGCGTATACACGAAAATGTTTAGATGTATGCTACAGTTTTGCAATATCTCGCTTGTACCAATAAGCCCCATTTTAAAGTATGCACTCGAGTCCTCTCATAAGTAAGCCAAATCACATAAACAACCATATAATTCACACTGGAGTTGCAATATCGTTATACTATTGCGTTTAATATCTTTAAAAATCCAGATATCATTATAAAACATACAAAACAGCTAACGCAGGTATTTGCTCATGAATCCGAATCCATGTTAGAATTGTGGATACTGTCTTACCGCCTGGTGAAATAAAATTCGTGGTCTTGGCACGCCGCAGCGCCACCTGGCCTGGGTTGCGAACCGGAGGTGAATGCGCCCTCCAGTGATTGGAAGCCTATACCGATTTCAGTATTTCTTGGAGAAGCTTCCTGCATCCATTGCCTGATCGTGTGGATGTATTCCGTAAGAAATAGATTTCTGACCATGTGGTATAAAAAAAGGCAGCAATGTCAGAATCTTGATGACGTAGCACACAAGAAAGCCACATTTTACCATACGATATGCACCATTTTGGCCAAAAAAGGTCGTTTCAGCAAATGGTCTTGTTATTTATTCCGAACAATGCTGGTGAGCTTACATATAACGAACTTAGATGTATAGGCACCATTGCCATTGCCAGGCACCAAGCCTTTTAAAAGTGGCTGACAGAAAATAATGTTTTTATAGATAACATAATGAGTAACATAATCTCGTCCGTTCACATAACTTCGTCCTCCGTGGATTAATACGTCATATAATATGCATAGAGTCTAGGTGCGACCTAAAAAATGCGAGCGTATATTTATTAATTCAGATATTCCGAGGGGATACATCTAGATTAATATTCAAAACTAATCTCACTTCGGCTTGCCATAAAGAATATCTTTGGCGGATACCATGCACGTGCTTGTAGTATATCATTCGGTTGCTTAGGAACTCCTATTGTGACGTCATATTGATAACATTTTGACATCACAACTACTCATTATGACATCAGCCGATTAGCGGTCACCAAGAGCGCTCCGCTTGGCAACAGACATTTAGCCCGTCGCTTATAAATTAGCTTTAATTTGAAGTATACATCCAGTGTTCACATTGAATAATTTATTCGTTAATTTTGTGGGGCAGCTTCTTTAATTATTAAAGACATGACATAACAGACTTCGACCTCTCTTTGCTTGAATATATTTATGTACAGCTGATATTTACTCCGAATCCGAAAACGTCTCATGTTTTTTTTTCGCGAAATGAAAGTCCTAAGCCTATGCTTGAAATGGACTTTGAATATGCATGCATGACATGTTACCTTAGAAGCTCGCTTGCGCTCGCTATAACATAATTTGCCGTAGCCCCGGTAAAAATGTGTTATAGGGCTGTACAGTTCTCGCGGGTTCTATTTCCGGTTTAGGTCTTTTGGGGACCAACAAAAAAACACGTGCTCTTAGAACGAGTGCGCATCACGCGGGTGCCTTGCTGCAACTGCGTGACTCGCACTCATTGTAGTCAACGTTTTAGTGTTGGGAACCGGCCGGCTGCGCGGTTTGTGCGTGAAGAATCGAGTGGGTGTGAAACTATTTTTTGGTTTGCTTTGGTCCAGGCATGGCTAACTATAAAATCATAATATAATTAAAGATAAGACATTTATCTCTCCATAATGCATGTGGTCCGTTCGATGAGAGTGTTGGAAGCGTTGAATTTGGAGCCAAATCATCGTACGTTTACAGTTGTACGACAAACGGAGCACCATTGTCCTCGCCTGCTCAGTCCATATAAGGAGCGTTGTTACGTAACCATAGATACCGCGCGCAGACACGCGCGTCATGATTATTACGTCATACGATATGGAAAACGCCGCGCAACACGTTAGATCGCCTGACACTGACAGTCACTCATGAGACAACCGCATTCTGGTTTATCAACTGCCTAACCGCTCATACATGACATAAATCTACTCGGATGGTTATAATTCGGATATGCACATAACTTCAGTGGTTATTTGTGCTTCCAAGGACAGCTTTAGCCGATCTTGTGTGTGAGGCGAGTGAAGGCAAACAACCGGAAGGTAGGCAGCACGTACAGGCCGTTGATGCTAGGCATTGACGCAGAGCATAGGTATCCCTGTCTCGTGGGGTCTCGATAAGATCCCGAAGTGACTGTACAGCCCTATTATATCCTGTAAGTGCCTGCACTCGGTGATCTGCATTGAAACGAGGTCATATCACATAATAGCAATGGAAAATTACCCATTATATGAACTAACGCTGTGTTATGGTACATATGCATCGTTTGCAATCTATAATACTAATATATACGATCCATGTGTTTTGTTGGTTTTTACTTGTATTGTGTAACTATATTATTGTCATTTGAGAAAAAAAAAAGGATATATTTTCTTTTCTGCGTACTCTGTTTGTCTGTACTGTATCCTACATTTTGTGGGTTAAAAACACACAAGGTACATCTGCGCAGTACCCCCCCCCCCCCTGAGAGTTCCCCCGGTTTTTCTTACAAGTCCTTTGGGAGGTACCGCAGGAAAGGGAAAACGTTCAAGACGCTGGCCGCGCCGACCGGTTCGAAAGTCTCCGCCATCGTAGTAGCAGGGGCGGATCTAGGGGGCGGGCAACCTTCCCCCCTTGGGAACTCGCGCTTACCCTGTTAAAGGTTGGGCTTCCCGCCGAAATAATACATTTAATTCACATATCCGTGTTGTATCTGGTAAACGTCAATATTATACCTGTGAGTACTAATGAAAATAATTGAAGTCTTTGCAGTAGTAGTTTAGCCATGCCGGTGGGTGTGTGTGTGTATGGGGTGGGGGGATTCTTTTCATGACAAATAAAAGAGAACTTTAGAAGAGTTTTAGGCGGAGGGTACGTATTTCTAAAGGGAGGCCACTCTACTTTTTAAATGAGGGTGACCAGCATCCTGCGTAGGTGCGCCGTTAATGATTCTAAATAAATAGCAATAATTAAAGCATCGCCAAACATGCACGAATCATTGCATGCTGTCACCATGCCAAACAACACACGATATTTGACCGCTTGCTGAAGTCAACAGCGATAACTGTATCTCATTCACAAAAAAACATCCCAATTATAGAGTATTGCCAGCTTAACTGAAAGTGAAACTCATTGAGTAAACATACCTTAGTCTAAATTAAAGCCCAATTTATAGACAATTAGCTTACCGAATCTTTTGTCAGTTCTTCGATGAGGAAAACAGATCACCGTCGGGACAACACGTCAGCGTAGTCCACCACGGCCCCAAAATCATACAATTCAAAACTATATAACTGAAGCACAGAAACCCCCTTTTGAAAAACGATCAGTTTTATAATCATTGTATACTTGTAGTTTAAAAGGCGCCAGCAAGCTACAGAGAGATTATTAGGGCCCCTGAGGGGGGGGGGGGGGTAGCCATGTCGCGTGTCGATTTTAAGAAAAGGTCCATGTCGCGTGTCGATTTTAACAAAAGGTCCATGTCGCGTGTCGATTTTAACAAAAGGTCCATGTCGCGTGTCGATTTTAAGAAAAGTTCCATTTCGCGTGTCGCTAAGTCTTATGTCGCATGTCGATTCTAAGACAGCCCCAATGTCGCGTTGTCGATTTTAGAAATCGCCCTGTCGCCGTGTCGAAAAAGCCCCTCTGGGGCCCTACTATTGGATAATTGTTTTGATTGGGCGATGGCAATAAGATATTTTCCGTCAAACCGTGTCTCATTATCAACACTGGATCCCCCACTGGTCATGGGTAACCTTGTGCTGGGGTATATTTCCAGTCACTGCAGCTGATAATCTAAGCTTGCGAGGACAGCTTATAATATAACTTGTCATGCTTCCCTAGAACAAAACCGTCTTGGCCTGCGCATCTGTTATTGAACTAACTCAGAGACTGGTTGTTTTCGTCGTGTTGTTCTACTTTTACCCAGGGAAACGTCACCTGTATACACCAGGAAAAAGTGGGCAGCTGTTATCTCAGGGCTGATAGCCTTAATAATGACCAATGGTGAGTGGCTGATTTGTGGAGATGAGGACAGCCTTCGATGACTGGTCTCCGAACAACCCTAAAAACAAACACAATCAATATGAACCTGGCACGGACCTGGCACGGATCAAGGATCTGGTTAATAGAAGAATAGGTCCATAACCTCACCCTAGGTCACCCTACACCATATCACATACGACCACAACCCAACACACGCTATATTTATACCCCCCATTGACCCCTTCCCATGCAACGCTAATTCGCGCCCCACCTTCACTAACCACCACTTTCAGGCGCACTCTACCTTTGCTACTATCCTACCCTCAGTCGCATCTAAATTGCGATGCTTATGGTTGGCCTAGTTTTAAGAGCAACCTTTGACGGGATGCAGGGCGTTAAGGTGGTGGAGGGTGGCGGAGGGAGAAGGGTGAGAGGGGGTGTTTCTAAGGATACAGGGCATTAAGGTGGTGGAGGGTGGAGAAGAGTGGTGGGAGGGGGTGTCTCTCAGGATACAGGGCGGTAGGGTGGTGGAGGGTGGGAGAGAGGGCCATAACAAGAGTTCCCATTTAGCCAATCCTAAAGAAGACAATATAATACTCACGACTGCACATAAATATTCGGTCAAAATGATAGCGCGCGAGCAACATTGTAATGTAATAATACGCTCCATTTTATGGGGGGATTCAGATTAAAAGAGATTTGGAAAGGGTGAGCAATATATGACATTCTGCCTGGTACGGATTTCATGTTATGCTCTTAGCTCAGCGGCAGTAAATGGTCAAATAGTCAATTATGACCTCGATATATATTACTATAGGGCTATACAGTTCTCGCGATCGGGCCGCGAGACTTCAGTTTGGGGGACAAACAAACACACGTGCTCCATGTTACAGTATAGGCAGCTATAAGTCAATTTCTCTCCAGGTATATTCTAAAGACTATGAGTACCATTTTACTAAACATGGCTATGGGCGATATACGTTAAAATATTTGTGAAGCTATATTTCTTAAATAGTCTTAATCATATTGCTAGGCCTTCCGCAATGGACCCACCCCTCGGCGCCTGGCTTTTGCGCAGGTAGTCTGGTTCCCAGTCTCTCTCTTTTCCTAACATACACGTCACGCCTACGTCACAGATAGTCAGGATACCAGTGTGCGCAGAGATGCTAAACTCGTTCCCAACACGTGCTTCGTTTGTTTGTCCCCAAAATTAGTAAACCGGAAGTCTAAGCGAACGAGACTTTATAGCCCTATAGGGCTATACAGTTCTCGCGATCGGGCTGCGAGACTTCAGTTTTGGGGACAAACAAACACACGTGCTCCATGTTGAAGTATAGGCAGCTATAAGTCAATTTATTTCCAGGTTTATTCTAAAGACTATGAGTACCATTTCATTCAACATGGCTATGGGAGATATACGTTAAAATATTTGGAGGCGATGAAGCGCAGAACTTTGTGAATACACAAGGAAAAATCCGTCTTCAAAACACTCGAAAGCTAAAAATAACGTTCTAAATTTAGCCCTGCACCCGGGCTTTTCGTATCACTTTTGGATCACCAAAAGACCAAGTTTCTTAATTTAAGTGCTTCGTTTGTTTGTCCCCAAAATGAGTAAACCGGAAGTCTAATCGAACGAGACTTTATAGCTCTATAAGGAGCGTTGTTATGTAACCATAGATACCACGTGCAGACATACGAGTCGTGATGATTATTACGCCATACGACATGGAAAACGTTGCAGCACATTAGATCGCCTGACATTGACAGTGCTTCATGAGACAACCGAATTCTTCTTTTTTTCTTTTTTTTTCTTTATTATTTCAAACCGAATAGGAAATCCGGATAGCACATTGAAACACTCAATATAAGTGCTTAAACCGTATTAAAAAATCAATGTAATCTGGCCCATTTTGCCTTGTCATTTAGATGAGAACCATTGCATTCTAACATATATATAGCCTCTAATCTATTGTGAAAAGTGGGACTCCTTAACGAGCCTCCTTCACATTTTGTCGCCTAGATATACTGCTTACCTAACGAGAAAACATGATTCGCAATGGCTTGTGACTTTTGTGTTACACCTAGTAGAACATTCTTCTCATTAACATTAAAGTTAATATATGGTTGTAGCACGCGAATTACATCATTCCAGAAGTCTCCCACAAATGTACATCCCCAAAACAAATGCTCAAATGCTGCAAAAATAACATTCGTCGTTTTCAGAAATGCCTGTTTTTGTCGAGAGAAAAAATTGTAGGAAGGATGCGTTGCAACACTTTGTATTGAAAACTCCATATCTTTCTTTGTTTCCTTGGTTGTTTCTATGGGAACCATATCAATATAAATCAATTGTTCTATAGGGCTATAAAGTCTCGTTCGCTTAGACTTCCGGTTTACTCATTTTGGGGACAAACAAACGAAGCACGTGTTCGGAACGAGTTTAGAAGCTCTGCGCACACTGGTATGCTGACTATCTGTGACGTAGGCGTGACGTGTATGTTACGCAAAGAGAGAGACCGGGAACCAGACTACCTGCGCAAGAGTCAGGCGCCGAGGGGTGGGTCCATTGCGGAAGGCCTAGCGATATGATTCAGAATATTTAAGAAATATGGCTTAACAAAACGGATAGACGACATATTTTTTATTCGTTTGCGCCATGACAATGACGAATATTTGTTACAACGGGACAATACGACTGAGAAACTAACGTTTTTTTGTATTTCCTACGAAAACGAGGCATTATGACGTCACACGGATTCTCCCCGAGTGACAACGTTGGCGCAACGCTTCAAACAGAAAACTTACAGAAATGAAGACACTTGGTCTTTTCGTGATCCAAAAGTGATACGAAAACATCC